>CAJQZJ010032054.1:4388885-4495728 GCA_907164525.1 Lophiomys imhausi | reverse complement strand
AAAAAAACAAAAAAAAAAAAAAAAAAAAAAAAAGAAGGGTTACTAGGGACTGAACCCTTTATTCTACCACCCACCATCACCCCCAGGCTAATGCTCCACCACTAAGCTACAATCCTTTGCTGTTCTCTACTGACTGAGTATTCCTGTGTCTGAGCTCTAGCTGCCTCACTGAAAACAGAGATAATTATCTCTACCTTCTAGGAATGTTGAGAAGGTGAAACTTGACCATGAAGCTAAAAATATATAACACTTCCTCCAGCCTCCTGGCAATTAACCTATGTGGGAACACTGGAGTCCCCATGAGATAATCCCAAGTAGGACCTGGGCTCCTAACAACTCTGTATGGCTATGTGACCTTCTTCCTAGTTCTTGAGTTCCAGTAACAGGGTCAGATGGCACTGACTCTACCACATGAGTCACTTAAGAGCTCTGTCTCTCCCGGAACACAGGTGACAAATACCTTGGCTTGGGTCAAGATGAATTTGCTCCTAGCCAGGCAGCTGCCTTTGGTTTGGGAGAAAGCAAGAGAACAATCAGAAATAGGAGAGACCTTCCTGAGCTAGGATCCTGGCCTCCCCATCATACTCTCTCTAAGCCTTGAATGCTCCAAGTAAATAACTGAGATTGTAAAGTCCATTGCACGAGCAGTTAAGTCACTGGGTGAACAGAACGCAGCTACTGCTTGTTGGCAAATTGGTAGTTACTCCATGTCTTCTGGGTTTTCTAGGGCTGGGTGTGTGATCCAGATGTGTGAGACAGCTTTGAAGTGTTCTCTGCCCACTCCCAAGACCTCCTGGTGAGAGGAAGGCACAGAGCAGGGACTGGTTCACCATTCAGACCTCAGCTTTTCTCAGGGGTTATATTCATAGGGAAGCAGGTTAGGTGGGAGATAAATGCTACAAAAGCAAGGAGGAATCTTCCAGTCTTTTCCATGAATCATTTGCAGAAGCAAAAGGTACATAGATGGGCAGCTCTAGGACCCTGGGGTGTGGAAGTTGGGCCTAGTGTTGTTCTTACCTGTTAGACAAAGGTGACCTATTAAAAGGAGCAGGTATTGTTAGACATTAGAAGTAAATCTATCCTTACTTCTGTATTTATCAAATGCTAGAGTTACCAATGTGTACTGTCATGCCTGGCTTATGTTAAGTGACCCCAGGATGGCTCGTTTTCTCAGGGACCTCCAATGCCAAGCCCTCTCCTCACAGCAACCCTGAGAAGTTTAATGTCACACCTCAACACAGTGACAGGTGCCTGTAATCCCAGCACTTGGGAGGCTGAGGCAAGAGGGTAGAGTTCGGGGTCATGGGTTGGGGCTTGGGGAGTAGAGTGCTTGTTTAGTGCTTATGAAGCCTCAGGTTTCACTACTTCCTTCACCAGGCATGGTGATGTATGCCTGTCATCACATTTGGAAGAAGAATCAAAAGGATCAGAAAGGATCAAAGTCATTCTCAACACATAGTGAATTTGAAGCCAAAGAGTTACAGAAGGTATTAGAGCTTAAAGGGATCAAATCACTGCTCCAGGCTTTATTGCTCCTGCATGGCAGTTTGGGGACTTAAAGCCAGCCCTCTCTCCTCCTTGTATCAGGGAGTCCCATCAGTTCCCACTCTGAAAACTGCCAATGGCAGGGTTGCTCTGCCCCCATCCTGGAGAGCTTTCTGTGAGTAGGACTATCTCCCTTCCGGGACTCTAAGTGGTCTTCCTCCTGTGTTCTCAGCCTTGAGGAACCTCCAGGTACCTCCCATGGATTTGTGATCAGCACAAGCAGCTCTCCCAGCCCTAGAAAGCAGTGAGTACACTCAGCAGGGGAAGGGCTAGCAGCCTGCCATAGCTACACCCCTGCCTTGCCTCTCTTGCTTCTCTACCTCCACCCTGCCTTCCACGTCACTGGGCTCTTCTGAAACTCATGGCTTCCAGAGAACACCCTCCTTCAGCACTGTCTCCCAGAGGTGATGGCAATAGTATTGTCTATTTTATCTTTCTGTCTGTCTATCTCTCTGTTTCTCTCCTCTCTCTCTCTCTCTCTCTCTCTCTCTCTCGTGTGTGTGTATATGTATGTGTGTGTGTGTGTGTGTGTGTATGTGTGTGTATGTGTGTGTGTGTGTGTGTGTGTGTGTGTGTGTATGTGTGTGTGTTGAATCTGGGGCCCTGGGCATACCAGGCATTGAACTGTATCTCCAGCCCTTCATGCTTGCTTCTTCACTTGACTGAGAGAAAGTCTCAGGTAATGCAGACTTGCTATATAGCTGAAGATGACTGTGAACTTCTGGTCCTCCTCTCTTATTTACCAAGTGCTAGAGTTACTAGTGTGTACTGTCATACCTGGCTTACGCTATGCCTGAGATTGAATGCAGTTTACTGCAGGGCTTTACTAAGATACACAACCTTCCCCCCATTCTTTGTGTGTTGGGGTGTGTGTCTATGTGGGGGTCAAAGGACAAAAACAACTTTTTGGAATCGACCCTGTCCTCCTACCACGTGTATTCCAGGAATTTAAACTCAGTTCATCAGGGCTGGCAGCAAGTGCCTTTACTTACTAAGCCATCTCACCAGGCCCTGTTTATTTAATTATTTAATAATTTAGGTTTTTCCAGACAGGGTTTCTCTATGTAGCCCTGGCTATCCTCGAATTCACTGTGTAGACCAGGCTGGCCTTGAACTCACAGAGTTCTATCTCTGCCTAGGCATGTTCCACCACGCGTAGCAATTATAGACAGCTATGAACTGCCATGTGGGTGCTTGGATTTGAACCTAGGTCCTTTGGAAGAGCAGCCAGTGTTCTTAACCACTGAGCTATCTCTCCAGCCCCCAGTCCTATTTATTTTTAACAACAAAAATTTGTGCTGCTTGTTAATTTTTTTTTTTAAATCATACAACATGGAAGCATACTGTACTGTTGAAAGTTCCAGGGGCTGGAAAGATGGCTCAGAGGTTAAGACACTGGTTGCTCTTCCAGAGGTCCTGAGTTCAATTCGCAGCTACCACATGGTGGCACAACCATCTATAACAAGACCTCTTGCTCTCTTCTGGCCTGCAGGCAAACATGCAGACAGAATGCTGTATACATAATAAATAAAATCTTAAACTAAAAAAAGTTGCAGTCTTCAACCATGGGCTTCACTCCACTCTCCTTCCCTGTGCTGCTCACAGTAATCCACCACAAGTCCTGGAAGCCAGATGGGTAAGGGAGCTGGAGAGATGGCTCATTGGTTAAGAGCACTGACCACTCTTCTAAAGGACCAGGACTGCCACCCACGAGACAGTTCACAGTTTTCTGTAATTGCCGGTGGTGGCGCACGCCAGCACTCGGAAGGCTGAGGCAGGTGGATCTTTGTGAGTTCAAGGTTAGCTTGATCTACAAAGTGTGTCCAGGAGAGCCAGGGATACACAGAGAAAACTGTCTCAAAAACAAAAGAAAAGAAAAGAGATGGAGTTTTGTAGTCTGTAAATAGAGTTACAGCTCAGAGATTGCCTGGCCATAGATCACAAACCAGGAAGTAAAGAGGTGGGATACTGAAAAGCCTGGCACCTTCGACATGGCTAATCACTTTAAAAGTGACTCCATAAGAGGGATTCTTAAGCAAAAGGCAGGAATTTTGTTTCAAAAATAGCATTTGCTAAACCAGGTGTGGTAACACATACCTGTAGTCCCGGCACTTAGGAGATGGATGCAGGAGCCGCAGAAATTTAGGGTCCGCCTACAGATATGTAAACAGTGCCACTGGCACTGGGTACAAGTTGGGCCTGGGATGTGAGTTCAGGATACAGCACCTAACCCGCCCCTCTCTTTTCATAGGCCCTGGTCAGAGTCATGCGGCTGCCCCGATTCTCCAGCACTGCAGTGCTTTTCCTCCTGATAGCACAGACTTGCATCTTGGTCTTCCTGGTCTCCCGTCAAACGCCATCATCTGCAGCAGGCCGTGGGCAGCAAGTGCACGTGCTGGTGCTGTCCTCGTGGCGCTCCGGATCGTCTTTCGTGGGCCAGCTCTTCAGCCAGCACCCAGATGTCTTTTACCTAATGGAGCCAGCTTGGCATGTGTGGGATACCCTGTCGCAGGGCAGTGCCCCTACGCTCCACATGGCCGTGCGCGACCTGGTCCGTTCAGTGTTCCTATGCGACCTGGATGTGTTCGATGCCTACCTGCCCTGGCGCCGCAACATCTCGGATCTCTTCCAGTGGGCGGTAAGCCGCGCATTGTGCTCGCCTCCGGTCTGCAACGCCTTCGCTCGGGGCAACATCAGCCTCGAGGAGGTGTGCAAGCCTCTGTGCGCAACGCGGCCCTTCGGCCTGGCCCAGGAAGCCTGCAGCTCCTACAGCCACGTAGTGCTCAAGGAGGTGCGTTTCTTTAACCTGCAGGTGCTCTACCCGTTGCTCAGCGACCCTGCGCTCAACCTTCGCATCGTGCACCTGGTGCGCGACCCGCGAGCCGTGCTACGCTCCCGAGAGCAGACCGCCAAGGCGCTGGCGCGGGACAATGGCATCGTCCTGGGTACCAACGGCACATGGGTGGAGGCGGACCCCCGGCTGCAAGTGGTCAGCGAGGTGTGCCGCAGCCACGTGCGCATTGCAGAGGCCGCCTTGCACAAGCCGCCGCCCTTTCTGCAAGATCGCTACCGCCTGGTGCGCTACGAGGATCTGGCCCGGGACCCGCTCACCGAGATCCGTGAACTCTACGCTTTCACCGGCCTGGACCTCACGCCGGAGCTCCAGGCCTGGATCCACAACATCACGCACGGGTCAGGGCCAGGCGCACGCCGTGAGGCCTTCAAGACCACATCCAGGGATGCCCTCAGTGTGTCCCAGGCCTGGCGCCACACGCTGCCCTTTGCCAAGATTCGGCGGGTCCAGGAGCTGTGCACTGGCGCACTGCAGCTGCTGGGTTACCGGCCTGTGCACTCCGAGCGTGAGCAGCGGGACCTCTCTCTGGACCTCCTGCTGCCAAGAGGCATGGACAGTTTCAAATGGGCTTCGTCCACCGATAGGCAACCGGAATCTTAAAAGTTTTAGTGGAGAGTCTCAGCTCTGACATTAGTGTCTAGCTGAGTATGATAAAGAAAGGGCTTGGAGAACCCAAAAGCAACTCAGCTACCAGTGACTGGGAGTGGGTGGTCTGTGCCAGGAAAGGATTGAGTCCAAATTCCACGTTTCTTTCTTCCCAGATTATGGTTTTCTTTTGAAAAAAAAATTTTTTTTCCCTGAGACAGGGTTTCTCAGTAGCCCTGGCTGTCCTGGACTCCCTCTGTAGACCAGATTGACCTTGAACTACAGAGATCCACCTGGCTCTGCCTCCCAAGTGCTGGCCTTAAAGGCATGCACTACCAAGCCCAGCCTTTACAGAACAGTTTTGAACTGACATGTATGTGGGTGCTGAGATTTGAACCCGGCTCCTTTGGAAGAGCAGCCAGGGCTCTTAACCGCTGAGCGGTCTCTCCAGCCCCTTCTTTTGAATTCTTTTGGTTTGGTACTGTCATATGGAAAGTGAAACCCCTGCTCACTTCCTTTGATCACAGAGGCAGCCAGACTCCTACGAAAGCACTTCCTTTCCCTTTAACCTGCTCCCCTCTTTCGTCATACCATGCAGTAGCCGAGGATGGTGTCCCAGGCCTGGTCAGGAGTGGAAGGGCACCCTGTGGGTCGACTTCTAAAATGTGTGCCCCTGCCTCTCATTTGCTCACCCTGGCCTCTGCTTATCTCCCGGTGCCCGAGTCTCACAGTCCATCAAAGACCTGGGCAGTTGTGATCTGGTCAAGGAGGACTCAGAGAGACTGCTTCTGTGGTTTCCCCTTAGACTCTCTGCCTGACCTTCAGGGAGAGAACCCAGGCATACACCCCCATGCCTGAGGAGAATGAATTTTTAATGAGCGTTTGATTTGTCCTGAGATGAGAGATTCTAATTATGGAAATAAACATCATAAATAAGCTGCATGACCCAGGTTAGAGCCTATCTTGTTTTGGAAAGCATCTCAAGAAGTAACAGGACTTGTCCAAGGTCACATCCTAATGGAAGGATGAAGGAAGGAGATGGATTAGCCTTTGCAGTGGTAAGAGGGATAATTCAGGTTTTCATCTGTCTCCTATCAGCAATAATACCTAGATGTGTTTGTCCCTTCGACACACAACTAGGGGAAACAGGAAATGGTAAAATCCTAGGTCCAGAGCACAGAATCCAAAGCACACCCTGAAGGAGCCTAGCAGGAGAAAGAGAAGAGAAGGGAGAGAGCAGAGAGGTCTGGGTGCCAAGTCAGACACAGCCAACGGTGTATGGGAGGCAAGTGGGGGTAGGTCATGACTCTAGGTAGAGCCTAGAACTCAGGCTTGCCAGGAACTTAGAAGAAAAGATGGCTTCAGGGGTGAGTCTGCCTTGCCTTGATCCTTCCAGGAAGAGTAAGAGTACTTCCTGCAAGCCACACCCAGCTCTGACAGCTGAGGGCTCATTCAAGGGATGTGGGGCGTGCAGAAAGCTTAGTCCCAAACTCAGAAAACAGAGCCAGCAAGGGTACAGTAAATGTTTAGAAGAAGAGCAGGCTTCCTTCCTCAGGGGAGGACAAAGAGGTGGATTTGACTCCACACCAGGCACTGCAAGACACATGGGGGCACAATCACTGATCCGGGAACTCTAATTGCTGCCACAACATTGTCATCATCATGCATGGTGGTTCCTGATTCTCAACATAGGTGTGGTCTTCAACAACTCATGTGGAATTTAGGACAAAGGGTAGGATACACACTCTGAAGACTTTAGGCTTTTTTGGGGGGAGTAAGGGCAGGGAATTCATATTCAAACTTTCTTTCAAACCCACTAAGTATCTAAGAATGATCTAGAACATGGATATGTACATGTATGTGTGCATATGTTCCTGTCTCAGTTACTTTCCTATTGCCATGATAAGACAACATGGCCAAGGCAACTTCTAAAAGGAAGCATTTGATTTGGGACTCGTGGTTAGAGTCCGTGACCGTCACGGCAGGGAGCACGGCAATAGGCCTAACTAACCCTGGGGCAGTAACTGACGGCTCACATCTTGAGACAGAGCGCTAACTGGGAAATGGCTAGGGCTTTTGGAACCCCAAAACCCAACCTTCTTCCAAGGCTATACCTTATCCTTCCCAAACAGTTCCACCAAGTATTTGAATATATGAGCCTATGGGACCATTCAGACCACAATTCATGTATATGAATGTGGGTGCACGGATGCTACAGCATGCATGTACAGATCAAAGGACAACCTTGGGTGTCCTTTCCACCTTTTAAAAAAAGTATTACTGTATGCATGATGTGTGTGTGTATGTGCTCACATGTGGAGGTCATAGGTCAACTTTGTGGGTTCCAGGGATCAAACTCAGGTCAGAAGCTTTTTGTGTCAAATGTTTTTACTCCACGAACCTTTAGCCTTCTCTTTTGCTTTGGAATGTGTGTATGGGGTGGGTGTATGTACTTGTAGGTGTGTACACGTATTGTGAAACAACATGTAAGTACTGGTAATTGAACGCAAGTCCTTTGGAAGAGCAGCCACTGTTCTTTTCTTTCTTTCTTTTTTTAGGTTTTTTGAAACAGGGTTTCTCTGTGTATCCTTGATTGCCCTGGACTCACTTTGTAGACCAGGCTGGACTTGAACTCACAGAGACCCGCCTGGCTCTGCCTCTCGAGTGCTGGGATTAAAGGTGTGAGCCACCATGCCCAGCCAGCAGCAAGTGTTCTTAACCTCAGAACCATCTATCTTCTTTGAAACAGAGTCTCTTGGTTTTTCCACTGAGCACACCAGACTAGCTGCTCTGTGAGGTTCTGGGGACTCTCCTGAATCCAACTCTTATTTCACTGTAGCTTTTATGTGGGTGCTGGGGATTTGAACTCAGGTCCTCAGTACAGCAAATGCTTTTTTATCCACTAAGCCATCTCCACAGCATGGCCTAGAACTTATGATTCTCCTGCTGTTGTGAGGTAGGGATCCAAAGACCATTCATCACGACCAAAATTTGAACTGAGAGTCTGTATTAAATTGGCCAGTGATTGCCTAGAGTGAAACCCTTCTCACCCAGCAGTGCACAATGCATGTTACAGGGAGGCTTTAAAGACAAGGAACAAAAGAACGAAAATACTACATCCTGGTTGGCAGTTACTGGGGGAAGCAAACAAACAATTTAACAAGGACCAAGAACACGTATTTTAAACACTGGTTTCTGGAAAAGGGTTGGGTCCTTTCCAAGGGAACTTTTCTTTTTTTTTTTTTTTTTGGTTTTTCGAGACAGGGTTTCTCTGAATATCTCTGGCTGTCCTGGACTCGCTTTGTAGACCAGGATGGCCTCGAACTCACAAAGATCCGCCTGCCTCTGCCTCCCAAGTGCTGGGATTAAAGGCGTGCGCCACTACCGCCCGGCTCCAAGGGAACTTTTCAAAGGCAGGAGGCAGAAATCAAAGATGGCTTCAGCTGAGATAAAATGAAGAAACCTTTGCCCTGTTACACCCCTCCAACTCCTGAGAGCTGCAATTCAAGGCTTTATACCTCCATATCTGGTTTATGTGGCACTAGGATTTCAGATATGCTGGGCAAACATGCTACGAACTGAAATCTATATTCCCCCTTCATCTTTTAAGCTTTAGAAGCTTCAGGCTACATAAAAAATCTGTTTCTGGCCGGGCGGTGGTGGCGCACGCCTTTAATCCCAGCACTTGGGAGGCAGAGGCAGGTGGATCTTTGTGAGTTCGAGGCCAGCCTGGTCTATAAAGTGAGTCCAGGACAGCCAGGGCTACACAGAGAAACCTTGTCTCGAAAAACCAAAAAAAAAAAAAATCTGTTTCTGGGGCCAGTCATGGTGGTGCACACCTTTAATCCCAGCAGAAGGCAGAAACAAGAGGATCTCTGTAAATTCGAGGTCAGTCTGGTCTACAACGAGAGACGGGACAGCCAGGCGTTACAGAGAAACGGTATCTCAAAAAACAAAACAAAACAAAAATCTGTTTCTGCCCTTGCTGACAAAGCCCTAATTTTATTGTATTTATTTATTTTTAAGACGGGATCTCTCTACATAGCTGTCCTGGGACTCACTACATAGACCAGGTTAGCTTCAAACTCAAAGATCTGCCTGCCTTTGCTTCCTGAGTCCAGTGATTAAAGACTGGCTAAACCCTAATTTTATTAATGGGCAGCTCAGAAAGTGACCTTCATCTGCTTAGGAAAATGTAACAAAATGCCTTGTGTGTCATTTTTCTCATAGCTGTTCAGAGAGAACAACTTCAAAGAGAAGAAACCAGGGCTGGGGGGATGGCTCAGAGTTTCAGAGATGTCATTTCATTGTAACAGAAAAGCCATGAGGAGAGCAATTCACATCAAGATGCCCAGGAAATTAATAAAAGGGGGCGACTCAATAAGCTGGACCAAGATAGAAAGCCCTATGTAGTGTGTGCTTCTCCCAGCTAGCACTGGGAAGCACTTTTTACCACTTTCCAGTAATTCCATCATATTGGGAGGCATTCAAGCTATTCATTAATTCACAGCCTTCATGGTCTAATGATCTGATAAAACCCTCACAGTCATACACCCAGAAGTGTATTTTGCAGACACACCCAGAGGTGTGCTTTACTAATCTCTTAGGAAATTCTCTTTCCAGTCAAGCAGACCATGAAGATCCATCACCACAGACTGATGAATCTTTTTCCTTTTGCAGACAATAGGCAAGCAGGCTGGAGAGCTGGCTTAATGACTCAGAGCAAGCACTGCTCTTCCAAAGGACCAAAGTTCAATCCCAGCACCCAGAAATAGAGAATCCCACCTCCCATTCTTTTGTTTGTTTGTTTGTTTTGGTCTCAAAAAAACCAACATAATAATAATAATAATAATAATAATAATAATAATAATAATAAATATCAGCACTTGAGAGGCACAGGTAGGAAGAGTGTCACAAGCTTGTGGCCAACTTATCTACACAGTGAATTCCAGGCCATCTTGGAACATTATTCTAATACATAACAAGCCCTGGTCTCAAAAATAATAGCCCTAAGAGAGCTGCCCTGTCCCTTCCCACGGGGTGAACACAGAAGGACAAGTGCTGTCTTTATATCTTTATAGAAGTGGTATTCTCTCTCTTTTTTTTTTTTTTTGGTTTTTCGAGACAGGGTTTCTCTGTGTATCCTTGGCTGTCCTGGACTCGCTTTGTAGACCAGGCTGGCCTCGAACTCACAAAGATCCGCCTGCCTCTGCCTCCCAAGTGCTGGGATTAAAGGCATGCGCCACCACCGCCCAGCGGTATTCTCTCTTATTGGGGGGGGGGGGGAGAGTGTTCTGAGTGTGTCTTTTATTTATTTATTTTAAAAGATTTATTTTTGGGCTGGAGAGATGGCTCAGAGGTTAAGAGTACTGGCTGCTCTTCCAAAGGTCCTGAGTTCAATTCCCAGCAACCACATGGTAGCTCATAACCATCTATAATGTGATCTGGTGGCCTCTTCTGGTGTGCAGGCATACATACTTCAATACAGAGCATATTGTATACAAAAATAAACAAATAAATCTTTAAAACAAAACAAAACAAAACAAAAGATTTATTTTACTTTTAATTATATGTATATGCACGTGAATGTGGGTGCTCAGGGAGGCCAGGGAATCTGGGGCCCTCTTCAGGCCTCCTAAGGGACTACACACACGTGGTACCCATTCACGCAGGTAAACACACACACACAGATAAAGTAGAAATAAGTAAATCTTTGGGAGGAAAAATGCAGGTCAGATGGCTCAGTGAATAAAACCACTTTCTGTCCAGCTTAACGACCTGAGATTGCTCTTCAGTACCCACACTGTGGAGGAAATAACCAATCCCTGAAAGTTGTCCTCTGACCTTCGTTCTAATGCTTGTGGCATGTGCACACACACACACACACACACACACACACACACACACACAGAGAGAGAGAGAGTAAATTTAAGAACAATAAAAACAAAAACCAAAGCCCAAAGCAGCAGTTCTCACAGCTCTATTGTGAAGCAACTGTTACACACCAGCTGCACATTTCAATGCATAAAGCTTGACCAGTAGCTGGGCGTGGTGGTACACACACTTAACCCCAGTACTTGGGAGGCAGAGGCAGGTGGGTCTCTGAGCTTGCAGCCGGCCAACCTGGTCTACTGATGGAGTTCCAGAACAGTCCAGGTAACACAGAGAAACTCTGTCTCAAAAAACCAAACCAACCAAACAAAACACAACCCTCCTCCCATCCAAAAAAACAAAAACTAAAAACAAAAAAAAATGGTCTGTACATTTGAATATATGAAGTCAAACCACTGCATTCAGAACCCATTAAATAGTACCTAATTTACACGGTTTCAAGGGAATACTTTCCTTACGGCTTCTGGATTTTGTGTGTGTGGTTTTTTTTTTTTCTCTGAAATCTTTATTCTGTTCAAGATTATAAGTGTGCCTTCATGCTTGCTTCCAGGTGTTTTTAATTCAGTGTTTCCTATCAGTAGTCATAATTATATAAGAAATCATATTCCGGGCCAGAATGAAGTGAAAGGCGGGTTACTCTAACCTTTCCAGGCAGACTTTTGTCACACTGCCCTCTACTGACTGATCTGTTCCTTACATTTATTTGCCTTGAAGGGATTTTCCTGACCCTTCTTCACATCTACTCCACTGAAGTGGATTAACAGGACCATTTCTTGAGGAGGAAAAAATGTTTTACAGCCCTGGCTGTGCTGGAACTCATTTTGTAGACTAGGCTGGCCTTGAACTCACAGAGATCCACCTGCCTCTACCTCCTGAGTACTGGGATTAAAAGTGCGCGCCACCATGTCTGGCCATTACAGACAGCTGTGAACTGCCATGTGGGTGCTGGGACTTGAACCAGGGTCCTTTGGAAGAACAGCCACTGCTCTTAACTGCTGAGCCATCTCTCCAACCCAAGATAAGGTTTCTTTGTGTAGTCCAGACTGACCTCAAACTCAAAATGTTCAGCCTACCAAGTGCAGGTGTAAGGGTCCGAGAATCACTGAAGGAAGATCCCAGACTCTAATAGTATGCAAAAGCAAAGAGTTTATTCTGCAGAAACAGCCTGCATGCAGGGGTCAACCATACCTTCAAAATGGTAACCCCGAAAGAAGCTCCCAGGTCCCTTTCAAAGGCACTTAGGAGAGGGATGTCCACGGCTAGAGGTACTTGTATAATTTTGATTGTCCCCAACTTTGAAAGAGGATTTTACCTCACAGGGACTTTTTCTTTGTTTAACTTCAGCTTCCTGTCAGATATCAGGGTGACTGCTGATTGGTTGCACTTGGTCTTTGGTTTGTCTTTTCTTTGTTTTTTGTTCTTCATGAAACCAGGCCTGTCTTTCAGAGAAATTGAAACTTGAGGGCTCAAGATGGAGGTTTTACCTAATGAAGTAGGCCAGGTCTTTTAACTGGAATTAAAGGCATGCACCACCACCTCCAGACCCTAACAATTTTTTGATATAATATATAACCTTATATCACTCACTATCTGGGAACTCACCATGTAGACCAAGTTAGCTTTGAACTCACAGAGATCTACCTTCCTTGGCCTCCCAAGCACTGGGATTAAAGACGTGCCACCAAGCCCCACAAAACATACTGCACATGCTGGCACCAAACTCGTGACCCTCCTGCCTCCGTTTCTTCAGCATATTCTACGAGTGTATGTCATCACAACCGACTCTTTATGATCTGTATGCCCGAATCATATGGGCTGGCCTTAATCTGATAACATATTTGATTTAGCTTTAAGTGCCACTTTCTCTCAGTGGTTTGTTTATTTCTCTCTTTCTTCCCTTCCTTCCTTTCTTTCTTTCAACTTTGTCTGTGGGATGGAAAGATGACTCAGTAGTTAAGGGCACAAGCTGCGTTTCCAGAGGAACTGAGCTTGATACCCAGCACCCACATGGCAGCTCACAGCTGTCTGTAACTCCAGCTGCAAGGGATCTCATATCCTCTTCTGGCCTCTGTGAGCATCAGGGACACATGTGGTGCACAGACATAGACAGGCAGAACATTGGTATACATAAAAAAAAAACATTATTACTGTGTGTGTGTGTGTGCATTCTAAAATGTGGCTTCAGGAGGATTCCAAATGCTAATCAGGCAAATTACTAATGTTCTTGAAAGGGTAATGCTGTGTGTTTTGTACATTTTGGTTTTTTTTTGGTTTTTTTTTTTTTTGGTTTTTCGAGACAGGGTTTCCCTGTGTAACAGCTCTGGCTGTCCTGGACTCGCTTTGTAGACCAGGCTGGCCTCAAACTCACAGAGATCCGCCTGCCTCTGCCTCCCAAGTGCTGGGATTAAAGGCGTGCGCCACCACCGCCCGGCTTGTTTTTTGTTTTTTGAGACAGGGTTTCTCTGTGTAGCCCTGGCTATCTGTAGACCAGGCTGGCCTTAAACTCACAAACATCTGCCTGCTTCTACCTCCAAAGTGCTGGGATTAAAGGTGTGCGCCACCACGCCCGGCACGTGATACTTTCTAATGTAAAGTAAGTGGGCTTTCACTATCCACTTACTGAACTAGTGTTATGATTTTGGTATGTATGTCATGAAGAACTGCATATTGTTTTGTTTTGTTTGTAGCCCTAGCTGGCCTTGAACTCACAGAGATCTTCCTGCTCTGCCTCCTGAGTGCTGGAGTTAAAGGCATGCCACACTATGCCCAGCTAGGAGCCAAGTATTTTTCATAATGTAACTTTTAAAGTCATTTTATTGATCTATTTCTTGTCTATATTAAGCTCTTGTTTCTCTCTCTTTTTTTAGATTTATTTATTTATTATGTATACAGTATTCTGTCTGCATGCGTGCCTACAGGCCAGAAGAGGGCACCAGATCTTATTATAGACGGTTGTGAGCCACTGTGTGGTTGCTGGGAATTGAACTCAGGACCTCTGCAAGAGCAGCCAGTGCTCTTAACCGCTGAGCCATCTCTCCAGCCCCAGCTCTTCTTTCTTTCTTTCCTTTTTTTTTTTTTCAAGACAGGGCTTCTCTGGGTATCCTTGGCTGTCCTGGACTCCCTTTGTAGACCAGGCTGGCCTTGAACTCACAGAGATCCGCCTGCCCCTGCCTCCCGAGTGCTGGGATCAAAGGCATGCGCCACTATGCTTGGGTGTGCTTCTTTTCTTTCTCTTTCATTTTTTTAAAGGTATTCAAAACCAGGCATAGTCTGCACAGTGAGTTCCAAGCCAGCCAAGACAACATAACAGGACCTTGTCACAAAAATGAGCATATCAGAAAGGTAATAGAAATAGAGGCAATTTATTAAGTAAGAGAGAGCTCACGTCTAGGAAAAGGCATGTACTCAACAGCTCAAAATACATTTTTCCCTCCAAAATATTGGTGCTTTGTCTTCTAGGCCCTTCCATTCAGCTGTCAAACCATCAAACGTTCATTTCTTTATAGACAACCTTCAGGTTCTCCCTGAAAGACTTTTAGGGACCTTTCTGAAGTACTTGTGGATCAAAACCAGAGCTTCAGGGCTGGAGTTATGGCTCAGAAGTTAAGAGCACTGACTGCTCTTCCAAGGGTCCTGAGTTCAATTCTCAGAAACCACATGTGGTTCACAGCCATCTATAATGAGATCTGGTGCCCTCTTCTGGAGCGCAGGCATACATGCAGGCCAAATATTGCATACATAATAAATAAATAATAAATTTAAAAAAAACAGAGCTTCTGTCATATGAGGCAAGGACATCTGTCACAACTACATTCCCCAGCCCAATGATTTTTTTTCTTTTCTACTTCTTTTCTTTGGGAGGAAGATGAACAACACACAACATCTGGGCATTCCTTGCATATAACACATTTATGGGAAAAGGCTGTTGGCATTGCTCACTATTATATAAAAACAAAAATCCTATAAAATGCTGACAAGATGTCTAAATCTACTGGATAGATAATAGCTGTCTCAAAGGGTTTTTAAATTATTTACAGGAGCTGGAGAAATGGCTCAGGGTTAAGAGCACTGTCTGCTCTTCCAGAGGTCCTGAGTTCAATTCCTGACAACCACATGATGGCTCAAAACCATTTATAATGTGATCTGATGCCCTCTTCTGGCCTTCAGGTGTATATGCAGATAGGTCACTCATAAAAATAAATAAATCTTTAAATTATTGACATATTGTATTATTTTGGGTTCTCTAGAGGAAGAGAGCTTGTAGAATATGTATATATATTTCTTTAATGAATATATTAAATTATTTATTGAATTATTTAATTAATATATATTCATTATCTGAATGGCATATATGTATATATATATATGATTTATATGATTATATATATATATGATTTATATTTATTGAGGGCTTGCAAGAGTGGCCCAGGTAATCCAACAGTGGCTGTCTGCCAATGGAAGTCCAAAAATTCAGGATTGTTCAGTCTATGACGCTGGACCTCTCAGCTGGTCTTCAATATACAACCAAATCCCACTGGTTCTAATGCCAGTGAGGGAATGGACTTGGCTGGTGGAAGGAGAGCAAGCAGGCAAAGAGAGCAAGATTCCTTCTTCCATGTCCTTTATGTAGGCTGCCAGCAGATGGTGTGTGTGGTCCAGATTAAAGGTGATCTTCCCACTTCAGAGACCCAGATTATGGGTATTCCTACTTTTAATGATTTAATTTAAAAAAAATCTCACAGGTGTGCCCAGCTATTTGGGTTTTCGTTAATTCCAGATGTAGTCAAGTTGACAACTAAGAATAGGAATCACAATATGTACAAGAATAGGAATCACAATATGTACGTGAACCTGTGCCACTGAGTGTGAGGTGTCAAAGGACAGTTTGCAAGTGTAGATTCTCTTCTACAATGTGGGCCCCTGAGATGTATCTTCTTTACTTGCTGAGCCATATTGCTGACCGCAAAAGGTTATTTTGTTTTTTGTTTTTGTTTGTTTGGTTGGGTTTTTTGTTTTTGTTTTTTGTTTTTTTTCGAGTCAGAGTTTCTCTGTTTAGCCCCGGCTGTCCTGGAACTCAATCTGTAGACCAGGCTGGCCTTGAACTATGAGATCTGCCTGCCCCTGCCTCCTGAGTACTGGGATTCTTTAATCCAATGCCACCACCACTCAGCAACAAAAGGTCTTTATTTCAGTTTACATGACAAAAGTTTGAATTTCGATGACTTACAAAATTTAAAGTCTTATTTTTGTTTATAGCTGGTTTGGGAATTGAACCTACAGCCTTTTACATGCTAAGCAATTGGGGTTGGAATCTAGGATTTGGTTCTCTGCTAATACTCAGCTCTGCACAAAAATCTGAGTACGCTGTTGATCATTTCATTTTTATTTTTTAAGTTTATTTTTGGTGCTATATCTTTTTATAATATTTACTTACGTGTGAAGGTAAAAAGACAACTCATGAAGGTGAGTTGGTTCTCACCTTCCACCATGTAGGTCCTATGGATGGAATTCAGATCCCTCATGCTTGGAGGGAAGCACCTCTACCCGATGAGCAATCTTACCGGACTTGTCCTATTTAAAGGTGGCACATGCCGGGCGTGGTGGCACACGCCTTTAATCCCAGCACTTGGGAGGCAGAGGCAGGTGGATCTCTGTGAGTTCGAGGCCAGCCTGGTCTACAAAGCGAGTCCAGGACAGCCAGAGCTGTTACACAGGGAAACCCTGTCTCGAAAAACCAAAAAATAAATAAATAAATAAATAAAAATAAAGGTGGCACAAAAGCGAAGAACAGCGCAACACACTCAGGTGGAGCAGGAGAGCCTTTGCCACTAGGGGCGCAGCATACCGGAGGTTTTCTCCAATCAAACGCAACGCCAGGGGGCGGGACCAACCGTAGCCCCGCCCCCTCCATCTGCGGCGCCCTGTGATTGGAAGGGGAAACGATTACTATAGCAGCGCCGTTGGGGTGGGCGGGAGAAGAGGGCCGGCCGAAGGCGACGCCGCGGCTGCAGAGGTGCGGGGCTCCGCGGCATTCCGGACGGTGAATGGCGGCGGGATGGAGCGCGAGGGGAGCGGCGGCGGCGGCGGCGGGTCAGCCGGGCTCCTGCAGCAGATCCTCAGCCTGAAGCTGGTACCGCGGGTGGGCAACGGGACCCTGTGCCCCAACTCCACTTCACTCTGCTCCTTCCCAGGTACGCCCCGCCCCGCGCCTGCGCACTGCGCACCTGTCGCCGGCCAGCCGGGGCAAGGCCCAGATAGGCATCCGAGGAAGCGCACCCGGCTGCCTTGGGGCGACGCCTGTCCGTTCCTAGGGACTGCCCCTGTACTCCCTCCGAGAGAGAGCCCGTCTGCTGATCTGCCCTACACCTGTCTCCCCTCTGTGGAGGAATCACTTGCTCAAACCTGTTGCGGGTTCTCCCACCCACACCTTGAAGAACTTAGACACAACTTCTGAATTGCTCTTACCTCCTCCCACCCGACCTTCGCAGCCTTCTGCCAGGAGAGCTTTCAAAGTTACAGTTACACCGTAGAACTGCCAGAGTCCAGAGAGTTATGGGAAAGAGGATTACCTCCCCTGGGGCCACTAATAAAGCTTTCAGGGGAGGACATGATTATTTGCTTTGGATTTTTTTTTTTTTTTTTGGTTTTTTTCGAGACAGGGTTTCTCTGTATAACAGCTCTGGCTGTCCTAGACTCACTTTGTAGACCAGGCTGGCCTCGAACTCACAGAGATCCGCCTACCTCTGCCTCCCAAGTGCTGGGATTAAAGGCGTGCGCCACCAACGCCCGGCATGCTTTGGATTTTTGAAGGCAAGGCGACAGAGTGGGGTTAGGACGCTCCAGCAAAGAGAAACTGGGCCAGAGATATCTTAAAGGAAGACGGGTGGGATTGCTGACTGCAGCCTTAAGCCAGGCACCTGTGATTCTCATCCACTGGGCTGCGACTGCCAGGCGCCTCTCAGTGGACACCTGGGACTTGCCTGAGCAGTAATTGACAAGGGATTATTTATTTATTTATTTATTTTTGGTGGCAGCTGAAGATGTTACCTTGTGATCCTTCCCATAAGGAGAGTCCAGAAGTTCAGATTGTTTCCAAAGGTATTAGTGTGATGCCTGAGAGTGATTACAAATAAATAAAACATATGCAACCCGATTCTGGAGACCCTCTCCAAAAGATGAAGGGTTCATACTCTCCTAAGATTAAATCGGTCTGTTTTTATTTATTTTCTTATTCCTCTACAACTATTTGGGAAATTTTCAAACCTGAGAAATTTTTGTTTGTTTGTTTGTTTTTTGAGACAGGGTTTCTCTGTGTATCCATGGCTGTCCTGGACTCACTAGAGTAGACCAGGCTGGCCTTGAACTCACAGAGATCTGCAAGCATGACTACTTTGGTTCTCTCTATCACACCTATGACCATGTGTATACACATTGCATCTTAACTTCCTGTACTGCAAAAGTCATGACACTGTATGATTCTTCAGCTCAAAACTCCTGAAGCAGGGCAGGGCCCTCTCACAGCCCCCAAATCTCACCATTTCTAAAATCCTTAACACTGATTAAAAAATATGGCTGATTTAACACTGGTAAAAAAATATGGCTGATTAAATTATTTAACCAGTATTTATATTATATGAATTGGTTTATCAGTTGTTAATCTTTAAGCAGCCATTACAAAAGAGTATACAGAGACCACATGGATTTCTAACATGGCCTGAGTTGTGCATTCCCCGCCCATCTAAGCTAGCTCGCAATTCTATTACCCAAATATGACTCCATATATACATACGCCCCCTTGGACTGCCATTCTCCACGATATACCAATGTTCCTGGCCATGTGGAATGAGGTTCCTTTTTCTAACCCTTGGTGTGTGCCTCCTTCCTGCTGCTCCTGGTTGGAATCCTTCTTCCTGCTGCTAGCTGGAATCTTTTTCTTCCTGATGTTTTTCTAACTGATGTTATTTAAACAGACCTTATTTAAATTTCTCTCTAATTAACCAAATTCTTTGTTTTGTTTTTTGTTTTTTTTTTGTTTTTCGAGACAGGGTTTCTCTGTGTAACAGAGTGTGGCTGTCCTGGGCTCGATTTGTAGACTAGGTTGGCCCCGAACTCACAGAGATCCACCTGCCTCTGCCTCCCGAGTGCTGGGATTAAAGGTGTGTGCCACAATGCCCGGTCCCAACCAAATTCTTTTTTTAAAAAGAATTATTTTAGGGGGCTGGAGAGATGGCTCAGCGGTTAAGATCACTGGCTGTTCTTCCAAAGGACTGGGATTCAAATCCCAGCACCCACATGGCAGTTTACAGCTGTCCAAAATGGTCGGGCATGTGGTGGCACATGCCTTTAATCCTAGCACTCAAGGGGCAGGCGGATATCTGTGCGTTCAAGGCCAGCCTGGTCTACAGAGTGAGTTCCAGGACAGCCAGAGATACACAGAGAAACCCTGTAATTTTTTTTTAAATATGTGCATATGTTTGGGTGTGTGGACTTAAGTTCAGGTGCCCACCGAGATCAGAGGCGGAGTTACAAGTGGCTGCGAGCTATCTGGCGTGGTTGCTGGGAATCGAACTGGAGTCTTCTGGAAGAGCACCTGTCACTTTTTGCCTCTGAGCAAAGAGTGTTGTGTTTTGTTTTTGTTTTCATTTTGTGAGAAAAAGAGCCATTTTCCTAGAACAGAAAAATGACAGATGGCTTAGTGAGCTGAGAAAAGAGCTGGTCAGAAGCCTTGCTTAAGTCCAGAAGCTAATTGAGACGTTTCTGGGTGTGGTGGCTCCCAACTTTAACCCTAGCACTCTGGAGTCAGAAGCAATTGGATATCTGTGAATTGGAAGTCAGCCTGGTCTACATAGCATGTTCCACGCCAGCCAGAGCTACATAATAGTAGAATCACACATTGCATTTGCTGGTCCTGACTCTTTAGTCCCCTTTACCCAAGAACGACTCTTCTGTATTTACTTTGGTTTTTTTTTGTTTGTTTGTTTTTCATTTTGACACTAACCTGGAACTCAAACCCTGACTTGAAAAACCTAAATAAATAATGGAAATCAAAGAACCGTCTTAAAGTCAGTGGATGTCTGTTTTGTATATCTACTGTATGTTTTTATGTGCCTAGGATCTTGTAAAAATGTCTTAGCTGGGAACTGAACTCCTCTGGAAAAGCAGCAAGTGCTCTTAACTGCTGAGCCATCTGTCCATACTCTCTTTTGAAAATGCTACTCTGCATAATATATTTGAGTTTTACTTCTATCCTGCTATGGATGTGAGACTTGAGAGTATTGTTTTCCGGGACTCGATCCTTTATCAGGTATCCATCTGGCCCAGTGTGGGATCTAGGCTGGAGGGATAAACGTGGAAGAGATCACAATGTGCTCATCACAAGGGCTAGTGCAGTACATATAGCCCTTGAACCCAGGTTGAGCAGGGTGCCCCAAGGACACACTTCTCCTTTCTGCAGTGTCTCATCTTTATTTGGAGTTCTGGTTATAATGGTTACTTGAAGTTGAGCTCTAGTTCGACACACAAAAGCCCTCTTACTAGAAATCTTATTCAGGGTCCTGAGCCTGATTTCCTTTCTATTTTGATCACACAGAAAATGCCAACTCATGGCAGATCGTTCCCCTAAGATATTCTGTGGTTTCTGTGTACTAAAAAGCTTTGAATTGATTTTTTTTTAAAAACCTGATTTTGTAATTTAGCCACTTAGGATTCTGCCAAATTCTCATTCTAACTTGCTCAAATTTCTTTTGTTGTCCTTTTGTGTGTGTTTGTTTGTTTGAGACAAGTTCTCATGTAGCTGATGTTGCCAGAGAACCTGAGCCTTCCTAGTTCAGAGGTTACATATCTGCACCACCATGACTGGCTTTTGGTTGCCCTTTGTAACAATCAGGAATGGCATTAATTCTCTGAAGATAGGATTTCACTAAATTAATGTCGAATTAAGCAAACCCAATAATATTTTGGTTGTGTTGTTGCTGGAGTCAAGAAAGGATCCAACTTGGACAAGTCAGTTATTCAGTCACTGAACAAATATTTACTGATTATGGTGTATTTATTTATTTATACTTATATGTAGGAGCATATGTGTATGAATGCCCATAGGGAACAGAAGAGGTCATTGGATCTCTGAGAGCTGGAGTTACAGGTAGTTGGCCAATATGGGTTTTGGAATATGAACTTCGGTTCACTGCAAAAGTAGCAATAGCTCATAACTGCGGAGTCATCTCTCCAGTCCTGTTGTGTTGGGGTATCTGTTAGAAGGGCCTTGACAGGCAAAACAAAAGCCCCTCCCATATGGATCATGCATTCCAGTGGACACACTTGGAGAAAAGTAAAAACACAATGCCAGGTGATGAGTGTGAGACAGGATATGGGCAGAGTAAGTGGCTGGAATGTGTCAAGGAATGGAGTACTGTTTTCCATAAAGTAATCAGGACCTGGTATGGTGGCACACACCTGTAAACATAGCACTCAGATGACTGAGGTGGAATGGTTGTGAATTTGAGGTCCACCATCCTGTGCTATATCCTGAATTCAAGGCCAGCCTTGGCTGTTGTGGTTTGAGTAAGAATGGCCCGTGGGCTCATATGTTTGAATGCTTACTCCCTAGTTGTTGAAACTGTTTTGGGAACCATAAGGAAGTATAGTCTTATTGGAAGAGTATAATATCACTGGGGGTGGGCTTTGAGGTTTCAAAAGCCCACCTCAAGCCAAGTCTCTCTCTGCTTTGTGCCTGTGAATCAGGTTATCATCTGATCTTAGCTACTGCTGGAGCGCCCTGTTTGTCTGCTTCCCACCATGGTGATAATTTAATGGCCTTACTCTCTGAACCTGTTAACAAGCTCCCAGTTAAATGCTTTTTCTTATAAGAGTTGCCTTGGTCATGGTGTCTCTCCACAACACTAGAACAGTATCCAAGACAGGCAGTATCAGGAGAGAGGTACCAGGCCACAGTTGGTAGTCCTGAGAGCCAGTCATTTTTAAAGAGGAGAGGAGGGTACACATGGATCTCCTGGCAGATTGGAGCCAGTTGGCAAGCAAGGAGTGAACAGTTGAGTGCTGCAGACTGATGGGCCATGAGCATCCCGGCAGCTTAGTTCCACCAGAGAGTCATGGCACTGGACAAGGACAGATGTGGTCTGCTTACAAGCCGAGCTTTACAAGGTTCACCCAGGAACAGGAGTTTACCCAGCTGTTTGACCTGGAACATAAGGTCAGAGTAGAGGCAGCTGAAAGGATGACCGTGTGCTTGCCTGGTACTCCTTCCATTCCTGTTTTGTTAGACTGGAGTTGATCTTGGGGACAACTCCATATTGGGTGACTCAGTAGTGAGGGTTAAAGGCAGAAAGCTGGCCCTCAGCAAGCCCTTTCATTAATTCAGTATCATCTGGAGGTCTCAGCTCTCCCCGAGACTTTGCCCTTCCATTGTCTGAAAGTTCTCTATGCTTGTGTACATAAGTATCTTGTTCAAGATTGAACCCGGGGCTTTGATACCACCAGGACCAGAGTTTGGATCTCCACTACCAACATAAATGCTGTGTGAGCATGATGACCAGTTTGTAATCCTGGCATCTGGGAGGTGAAGAAGGGATCCTCAGACAAGCTGGCTAGCTAGACTAGCTAATGGGTGAACTTTCCTATCAAGTGAGAGACTCTGCTGGAACTATAAGGAAGAGAGCAATCAAAGAAGACACCCAGTGACAATCTTTACCTCCACAGTGTGCCCATATACATGTGATCACACATGCGCACACACACACACACAGAGAGAGAGAGAGAGAGAGAGAGAGAGAGAGAGGAAAAATAAATAGAAAACCTTCACAGATGTGACTTCTCAGTCTTGGACTTTCCAATTTACAGAACCTTGAGCCAAAAAAAAAAAAAAAAAATTGTGTTACAGCGCAGAAAACCAACAATGCAGCTCCCAAGGAAAACGCAGCTGGTGATGCGCTTAATTAGAAATGTCAAACAAGGACATGCTGGAAGACAGAGAAACATTTTTGACAGTATGTTGAGCCAGGGAAATGGAAACTCCACATCGATCAATAAATAGCTATTAAACAGTTGGTAAATTAAGGTGCAGTAGATTAAAAAGAAATCACTTGGGCTTTTTTTTTTTTAAGTGTTTTACAGATCTAAGTTTGCTATAGCTTTTAAAATCTCATAGTCATCCTGTCTGAGAGTATTTTTGTAAAGTACTCATTTAATGTAATAAAGTCTTTTCCCCTCCCTGCCTCACAGTGTTTTAAGTTGTACTGTATGTGGGCACTGAAGTAGCTAACACACACGGCTGGGGTGGGTAGGGGCGATTGGCAGGGGTTGCGTCCCTGCGTGCTACTGCTCCACAGCTTGGAATGGTGTCGATACTACGAGAGGACCCTGGTACCCCTTCTTGAGTAGGTGCTGTGCTCCAGGGGGAGTATAGTGAGTGAGTGTGTGGGTGTCTTAGCCAGTCTGCTGTAACAAAATTCCACAGGCTAGACAGTTTAAACAGCTGGTTGTTTCCTTAGTTCTGGAGGCTCCGAGTGAGATCTGGGTCAGGATAAGACTTCCTACCTACCTCTCAGAGAACTGTCCAGAGTGCAACCAAATGCTGACGAGAGTGGGGATGGTGGGCCAATATCATGCTGCTGCTTAGAATCCAAAGTGGGTTCGAATCCAGCAGTGGCTGGGACTGGGCTTAGAATCCAAAGTGGGTTCGAATCCAGCAGTGGCTGGGACTGGGCCCCTTGGCAGTGCCTCACTGAGAAAGTTGGTGACTCCAGCTTTGCCCTTCTCTTCCCTCACAGAGATGTGGTATGGTGTGTTCCTGTGGGCACTGGTGTCTTCCGTCTTCTTTCATGTCCCTGCTGGATTACTGGCCCTCTTCACCCTCAGACGTCACAAATATGGTAGGTTCATGTCTGTAAGCATCCTGTTGATGGGCATCGTGGGACCAATTACTGCTGGAATCTTAACAAGTATGTTAGACATTAAAGTACCAGTCAAAAACTTGTAATGTGGTTAGTTGCCTAATTTTAGGACTCATTTTAGAAATATGGGGTGGGGGTGGGAATTTAGCTCAGTGGTAGAATGCTTTCCTAGCAAGCACAAAGCCCTGGGTTTGGTTTCTAGCACTGGGAGGGGGAAAAACTGTGTGTGTGTGTGTGTGTGTGTGTGTGTGTGTGTGTGTGTAGGCAGCATGTATGCAGACACACAATTTTAAAAAGTTAACCCTTAATTGTGTATCTTGTTTTTTAATGTATTCCTTTTTGGGTTTTGTTTTGTTTTGTTTTAACTCTCAAGCCCCTCACCTAGCTAATCTCTTTGCCTTTCCAAGTTGAATTTGAAGCTTTCTGAGATGGGCCACTAGCCAAATAGAAGTATTTGTCCATAGAAGCTTCTGCACCTTTCTGATCCAGTCTCCTTTGGCCTGGGCCTTACAGAATGGCTCACTAATTGCTTCCACTCTTTTGGGTGTGCTTCCTTTAGGGATGGAGAATAAGACTGGTGATAAGAATTCTTGTTTAGGAAGATAATTTAAGGGCTCAGGATGCAGAGCTGAGTGTCAGAGCTGGCCTAGTCTGTCTGTGGCCTTGAGTTTGATCCTAGTACCACACACAAAGGAAGTAAAGTGTTTTTCAATCCTCTTTGCTCCCCTGCCCCAGACTTCCTGACTAGAGACTGGAGTAACATGGAAATTACTGTTTATAAACCTGCTTTTATTGTTTTTGTTTTGTTTCATGTCACTGACACAATTAGAGGAATGAAAATGTTAAGGTTAAGCCATTTTTAAATCCATATTTAGAAACATATGTATTTTCTAGAAATATAGATTTAAGCATCATGAAAATAAAAAAATTACACTATATATTAATAGTTACAGATTGTATTTGGTATGAATTTCTAAAAATAATTATTTTTATGTGCACTGGTGTTTTGACTGCATGCATGTCTGTATGGGGGTGTCAGATCTCCTAAAATTGAAATTGCAGACAGTTGTGAGCTGCCATGTGAATGCTGGGAATTTAACCCAGGACCTCTGGAAGAGCAGCCAGTGCTCTTAACCACTGAGCCATCTCTCATATATATAAAAACAGCTTGGGATATATATATATATATATATAATATGTATATTATATATATATTTTTTAAACATAAACAAATGTATTTATAAAACAGGAATGTAACATTCCTAATTTGTCACCTTATTTTATATTCAATGTAAATTTAATCCCTGAGTTTTGAGCTTTGAACAGAGATGTGCATTGCTCTCTTTGACTTATTTTCTTTCTTCCTGAGACACGGTAACCTTGTTTCTCTGTGTTCTAACTGTCATTTAATGCTGCAGTATCCACACTGAATTTCTGGCCCCTGAGATTGATCTCCTTCTGTCAACTTCCCACCCCCCATTTTTGAATGGTGACTAGGAGACGTCCATATACAGAATACCTTACAGGATTGAGGCACACATAGCTGAGTACGCGCTCATTTCTGTTTTAAGGCTTTATGGTCGTCTTTTCCTGTTCGCGGTAGGATTTTCCTTTCTTTCCTCATCATCTGTGTCTTACGTGACGGCCCAGATCAGAGCCTCAGACTTCTTTCTTTTCTCTTTAGGAAGCTCAGTTACAGAAGCCCCATGACACTTGCACTCTGAGACGTATTGTGACACTGCTTGCTTGTTAAAACACATCAATAATAAGCCGGGCGTGGTGGCGCATGCCTTTAATCCCAGCACTCGGGAGGCAGAGGCAGGCGGATCTCTGTGAGTTCGAGGCCAGCCCGGTCTACAGAGTGAGTCCAGACAACCAAGGAAAAAAAAAAAAACCCCTGCCCAAAAAAAAAAAAAAAAAAAAAAAAAAAAAAAAAACACATCAATAATAACCCGCATCACAGTTTAAGAATGTGAAGTCTTCCTTTCTTCCTTTCTTTCTTTCTTTCTTTCTTTCTTTCTTTCTTTCTTTCTTTCTTTCTTTCCTTCCTTCCTTCCTTCCTTCCTTCCTTCCTTCCTCCTTTCTTTCTTTCTTCCTTTCTTTCTTTCTTTCTTTCTTTCTTTCTTTCCTTCCTTCCTTCCTTCCTTCCTTCTTTCTTTCTTTCTTTTCTTTCTTTTCAAGACAGGGTTTCTCTGTGTAGCCCTGGCTGTCCTGGAACTCACTCTGTCGACCAGGCTGGCCTCGAACTCACAGAGATCCACCTGCCTCTGTCTCCTGAGTGCTGGGATTAAAGGCGTGCGCCACCATGCCTGGCAGCAGTTGGGTCTTCCTTTCTTTTGGAGGTGCTGAGAAGGAACCCATGGCCTTGTGCATACCAAGCATGTGCTTCATCATTGAGCCACACCCCCAGCCTACCTGGAGATATTTGATTGGGTTGACTGTGTTTTACGAGTTCCTTTGACTCTCAGATGGATAACTGTGTAGAATATTAGATGAGGGGGTGTCTGGGTCCACACAGGTATTTCTGTGCTGTGCTGTCATTCTCCGGGAGATTGTAGTGACTATAAGGGAGACAGTGACATGGGAAACAGAAGGGGCCCTGAGTTCTCGGCCCTGGTGCCCTTTGAACGTCTTTATGCCTCAGAATCCTGTGTTGCTTTCTCCCTCCTTTCTTTCTTCTTTGAATGGAATTGTTAGTAAGTGCAGACAGATTCCCTGTAGCCTGGAAACTTTTTTTTCTTTTCTTTTTTGTTTTTTTTGAGACAGGGTTTCTCTGTGTAACAGTAGTGGATGTCCTGGAACTCACTTTGTAGACCAGGCTGGCCTCAAACTCTGCATGCCTCTGCCTCCCGAGTGCTGGAATTGAAGGTGTGTGCCACCACGCCCGGCTGGAAACATTTCCTTGATCTGTCTCAGTAGATTGTCATTCATTGCCAAGAATGTATTTGGTGATCATTCAGTGATAGGCATGGGGTTGATTGACAGGGGAGTGAGGAGAGATGTTGTACAAAGTGGGAATTGCTGTCTTGTCTTGTCATCTTGATTGTCACTTCAAATCAATCAGTAAATATGAGATGTTCAGTCTAAGGGACTATCTACTAAAGCTAAATGCTGACTTGCAAACCACATAAAGAAAGTTAGCATGGTCTCCAGAGAGGACAGGGAGCACAAAACTGTTCCTCTCATAATTAAATGTAACAAGTCTGTCTCCCAACAGAGAAATTTTTAAATGTTATATTTTGTGATGTCATCAGTCTCAGGTTTTGTTTTATTAATTAATTTTTTTTTCTCTTTTAACACTCTTGAATTTGAACCAGGTGCAGCAATTGCTGGAGTTTACCGAGCAGCAGGGAAGGAAATGATCCCCTTCGAAGCCCTCACCCTGGGCACCGGGCAGACATTCTGCGTAGTGGTGGTCTCTTTTCTACGGGTTTTAGCTACTCTATAGCAAACAACCTTTCACTGTGATGTCACACCTGCGTTTTATAGACTCCTCAAAAGGAACAGACAGTGTCATGGTTTCTTCCTTCCTCAAATGGAAGCAGCTCTGAGGCAGGAGAATGTGAAGAGCACCACAGCGTTCACAGCGGTTTCTTCCATCTGAAGCTCCAGCAGTCGATGGCCCTTGTGGACACCTTTCACTCTCAGCCACGGCTCCCTGGCTTTCTTCTCCTATGGCAGCTTAAGAAGTTGTACAAGCGCATCTTCACCTAAGCCAGCAATGCCTCCGAGTTTGCATCCTTCAAGGGAGAATTTGCATCTTCATTCACAGAAATACAGCATTGCCATTTCACAGAAACAGTGGAGAACGCTGCGTGATTTCAAGGGAGCAGGCTGCACTGTCCTAAAAGCTTATCGTTGTGACAATAAGGCCAAGTTGGTTTGGGTTCAATATTGCTCAAGAACAAACTGGTAGAATGTAACAGGAAGAAAAGCTGAAGTAGAATTCAAAGTAACAGCCCTGGTTCCACTGTCAAAAGTAGGAGACCACTGAGAATGTGACATTTTATGGCTAACTATCTTGACCTCTGATTATTTAATGTGTTTTAAGAGATGTGAATTTATCATTTGATCAAAATAAGCTAGCTAAATGAATTTTTTTTTAAAGACATGAGGTCTTGCTTTGTTGCCCAGGCTAACCCAAACTCCTGGGCTCAAACGATCCTCCTGCTTCAGCCTCCTGAGTAGCTAGGACTGTAGGCATCACCGTCATGCCTAATTGAGGCTCTTTTTCCAAAGAGTTTCCATGATACTTTTACGTGTGACCTTTAGCGCCATCCATTTTATTTATCTTCTCTGGAAACACACAGACGTTCTTAAGTGGCTTGAGTTGAACTTCAAAACCAGATAGGTTAGGACACTCTTTGGACATTAAGGCCCAAATAAGATACTTGCAGGATTCTGTTACAGTTTTCTCTGTGATTTTAATTTCTCTGATGACTGTCAAACTTGTCAAGTGCTGCTGAAAGGTTAGTGGTTTCCTTCTCACTGTGTTTACCTAGCTGCAGCTCGTGTCGGCCCACTCTTGCAGTGTTTGAGCATCAACTCCCAGAAAGTGCCTAAAACTTCCTCTTCAGATATAACCCCTTTTATTTTTTTTATTCAAGAGAATTTATATTCTTAAAGAGAAATAGTAGTTTTTTTTTTTTTTTTTTTTGGTTTTTCGAGACAGGGTTTCTCTGAATATCTCTGGCTGTCCTGGACTCGCTTTGTAGACCATGCTGGCCTCGAACTCACAAAGATCCGCCTGCCTCTGCCTCCCAAGTGCTGGGATTAAAGGCGTGCGCCACCACCGCCCGGCGAGAAATAGTAGTTTTTAACTTAATTTTAGCTATTTTAATTTTTAGCTCTACTGCCTAACTTTGGTTTTCCTTATAAAGGCCTGCAAACTGTGACCTTCAGAAGGGAAAGGAATGCAAAAATTAAGACCCTTTCATCATTTCAGTGGTTTTGTATAAGATACAATGTCCGTGATATTACCTGTTTTCAAGTGGCTTCTGGTAATGAATTAACTCTTGACATTTTTGAAGGAGAATTTTCACTGAGAGATGAGGGATCACAACCCACAAGGACATAAATTTATTTTAAAGCGATATGCTCTCGGCTTCCAGTTAAAAATTAGCCAAGAGGGGCCCAGCAAGATGCTTCAGCAAGTAAGGTGATTCTCTTTACCCGAGTGGTAGGAGGAGAGAACCAACTCCTGTAAGTTGTCTGTGACCTCCATGTGCTGTTCACAGGTGCGTGTAAATAAATAAATGTAATTTTAAAAAATTTAAATAGCCCAGAGACTTCTGTGGGTACCTGTACTTATGTGTGCATATCCCGTCCTGTCTCCCATATGCACATAATTTTTAAAATTTAATAAAATAGCCAAGAGGATCAATTTCCAGGTAATGACAGGAGGGGAAATTGTAGGGATGGCCACAAAAATAGTTGGGTCTTTCCTTTTGTTTTTTTTTTTGTTTTTTTTGTTTTTTGTTTTTTCGAGACAGGGTTTCTCTGTGTAGCTCTGGCTGTCCTGGACTCGCTTTGTAGACCAGGCTGGCCTCGAACTCACAGAGATCCGCCTGCCTCTGCCTCCCGAGTGCTGGGATTAAAGGCGTGCGCCACCACCGCCCGGCTGGGTCTTTCCTTTTGACTGCCACTTGTCAAAACTATAGTGACTGATCAGATTTGATGGGCAACTAAAGTGCAGAGAAATAGACCTTCATATTCCCCAGAAAAAAAAGAGCAAATCTTTCTTCCAACAAAAAATTTCCATTTTCAGTCTGTGGGGCAAACAAAAAGTAAGGGCAAAATAAAAGGCGTTTCTGTTTCCATCTGTTTCAGTGGGTCTCTTTAAAAAAAAAAAAACAGAAACAAAAACTTGAACTATAAGCTGTATCTTCGAATTACTGAGTGTTTCATCCATCCCAATGTGTGTGAAGCATTTTTTTGTGAATAAATACAGACTCTATAGACTGAGCTTTGTGGCTTGAAATGTTTTCAGAAGAAACCATTTGAGTGATAAACAAAGAATGCACTGCACTTTATCTCCATTTCTTCTCTTCCTCTTGTCTCTTGTCTCAAATGCAGATTTATTTGCCATGGTTTGTGTTGAACACATCACCTTATGTAGTTTCTTTTTTTCAGGAATTTTCTGCCAGTAAGGACTTTCTTGGACCCTGATTCTTGACTTTATATTTCCAACATTTCTCCTTTTCTTGTAAAATTCTGAGATAGGGAGGCAACCCCCAACCAAAAAGCTGATCCTCTTGATTCCTTAGTGAAATTTTGGGGTAAAAATTAAGTTCATGTACAAAAGCATAATGACTATTATGTGAGCGAGATGTATCTCTCAGCTGCAAATTTCCTTTGCAGCAAGATACCTAGAGGACGCTGGGACCAGTGAGAAGCCATCCATGCAATAACGATGTTCTTCCTGTGTCCTTTAGAAAGGTTTTTAAACTGTGAGTTGGCTTTTGATTCCAGTGTCCTTTCTGACTGCCCTGGTTCTCCTTAAGTTCTGATGACACTACAGGACATGCCAGCCTTCCCTAAGGAACTGTTTCCTGGAATGTGAAGCCCCAGTGCCATTAATGGTCCACCCGCAGAAAGTTTTGTGAACTTGTTTTTCTTTCTTGTGTACCGTGTAAGGTTGGTTATGACCAAAATCAGCTTATCTTTTTATATTAGGTTAATTGCACTTAACGGCTATAGTCAAAATGATCAATCTTTGTACATTAGAAATTTATTTAAATATTATTTTTCTACTGACATTTCTAATGCTAGTATAAGTGTTTACTATCAATAAAAAGTTACTTTAAATTCTTTGAGTTGGGATTGCATTTTTTGTTTGGTTGGTTTTAGATTTTATTTGAGGCAATGTTTTGTTATTCGTCCTTGACCTCCAACTCTTTATGAAGCCCAGGCTGTCCTTGAGCACAAGTTTAAGGCAGTCTTCCTGTCTCTGCCTCCCAAGTGCTGGGATGACAGGCACTTCTTTTTTCTCTATTTATTTTTGGACAGGGCCTCAGTATGCATTCATTTCATCATTTCAGGCTGGCCTGAAACTTGTTTAAGGCGGTATTAGAACTCAGATCTGCTGGCCCAGCCTTCCAGGTGCTAGGATTAAAGGCAAGTGCTACCATGCCTGAATCCCGCTCCCCCATTTTTGATTTACCTCCCGGTGGGAGCAAGGGCATGTGCTGGGCATGTGCTTGTCATGGTCGCCATGACATGTGAGTAGAGGTTAGAGGACAGCGTTCAGGAATCAGTCAGGAACCAGTCAGGCTTGGTAACAGCCACTTTTAACAACTGAGCCATCTTACCAGCTCCTGGAATTATATTTCTATTGTAATCTCTTATAATAATAAAATTCTATATGTTTAACTGTATTTCTCTTATGTTCAACTTTATAATACTTTATAATAAAATTCTTTTTCAAATATGTGATTAAACTGTGCTTAAAGTGAACTTCACTCATTAACTCTACTGATCAGGCGACGTTTTCATGTCAAGATGCTTTGTATGGGGACTGGACAGGTGGCTCAGTGGCTAAGCATCACCTGGGCGAGCATGAGTTCGGATCCCCAACACGCAACAAAAGAAGCAAAGAGGGCATGGGGACTTGCCTGTGACTCCAGCACTCTGGAGGGAGAGACTGGATCCCGAGGGTTCACAAGAGACCCCAGCTAAAGTAAATAAATACAGCATGAGGAAGACAACTGATATCAGCCTCTGCCCTCCACATGAATCTATGCCTGCACACATTCAAACATGGAGCAGGAATTATTAATAATTATAATTGATTAGATGATTATTAAGATGGCAATGGTATTCCTTAGCCCACAATTTATAAATAAACATACAGACCTGTTAGAATTATCATATAGCCTAAGCACTGGGTCTGGGCAGATATTAAGCCTCTAAGCTAGCTTTCTACCTCCCATCCCATTACTTGCATGTGTTCCATTGTCTGTTTCTGTCCACGCCATGCTCCAGGTAATGTGGAGTTCTGATCCACCTAACCTATGGCATCTGTCCTTTCTCCTCTCTCTCCTCCTTTCTCTCTCGTGATCCTCTGCTACCTCCAAGCTTGAAATCCTTGCCCTGCCTATCTCTTTGCTGGGCCCAGGCTTCAGCAATTGTATTAACCAATCAACTTTAAAATAAGTAGAGCAAGGTTTACACAACAAAGACAGGTATATGTGACATTGTGCTTGTCTGGACAGCAGTCAGGTCTTGGGGACCAGTAATAAGCATTAGAATTCATAGCAGCAGACCAACCCCCAGCATGAACATATATGTACACTATACATGTGAAAAAATACTTTTTTATGATCCTATACTAGGATGGCTCAAGTAGTATGCAAATAATGTATTATTTTAATGGTCTACAGGAAGAGAAACTCCACAGATATTCATAATTTAATGTCCTCAGTGACTAATATACCTCTATTTCTGTTTTCAGGAAATTGGATCACTCAGTTTGGGGTAGTGTACCACCCATTCTGTCTTATATTTGTTTGTTTTGTTTTTTTTTTTTTGAGACAGGGTCTCACTATTTTCTCTGGCTGTCCTGGAATTCACTGTGTAGACCTGGGTGGTCTTGAAATCACAGAGATCTGGCTGCTCTTCTGAGTGCTGAGATTAAAGGCGTGTACCACCACACTCAGTTGTAATTTTTTTTAAAGCATTTAAGCACACATGTTGACTGTATAATTTGGTAATATTTTCTTACATATGTGTGCACTTACTACCGGTAATTACTGGTCAGATCAAGAAAGATGTTTCTGCCATCCTGGAAGGATACAGAGCATCAGGTATGGACCCCACCTTGTATGAGGACATAATGAAAGAAGCTTTTGGTTTTTTTTTTTTTTTTGGTTTTTTGAGACAGGGTTTCTCTGTGTAGCCCTGGCTGTCCTGGACTCCCTTTGTAGACCAGGCTGGCCTTGAACTCACAGAGATCCGCCTGCCTCTGCCTCCCAAGTGCTGGGATTAAAGGCATGTGCCACCACCGCCCAGCAAACCCCTGTTTTTAATAAGACCATTAATAATGTATAATCATCCCTTTATACTAACAAACATCTATTAACCATAGAACAACCAAAACCCATCCACCCCCTCTTGGGACTGGGACATAGTTCCTCTGAAAGTTTGCTTCCTGCTGATTGTGGGCGGGGGAAAAAAACCTGTTAGAGGCCCAAATAAAAATGTTTGGGGCCACATGGTATAATTTTCTTCCATCTTCTCCTTTCCTCCTGCTGGCTACTTCTTCCCATGATCCTCTCTGCTCCAAAGCCCAAGAATCTTCTCTCTGCCTACCTCTCTTCTACCCAATCCAGGCTGCAGGCACTTTATTCAACCAATCAGCTTTAAATTAGGTAGAGCAGGCTTACAACAAGGACAGGTACATATGACAATTTATACAAGTAGCCAATAATTCTCAACAGCTTCTCTGCATTTGTTTCTGATTTTCATTCCCCATAGTAGATTATGATGATTTTTTAAAATTTTTATTTTATTCGTTTATTTTTTTTTATTTGATGTGCATTGGTATGAGGGTGTCAGATCCCCTGGAACTGAAGTTACAGACAGTTGTGAGCTGCCATGTGGGTGCTGGATTGAACCCAGGTCCTTTGGAAGAGCAGACAGTGCTCTTAACCACTGAGCCATCTCTCCAGCCCTGATATTTTAATCTGAAAAATGGTAGTTTATATATAGTTTTATGGATTTACCTGAAGGAAAGATTAATGTGTCTGTGTGTACTCTAGAACACAGTCGATTGAAGTTATTTATAATAGCTATAGTATAAAGGGTTGTCTAATGCAGAATTAGCAAATACTGAATGTTCTTAGGTTAGGTTTCTGTGAGTCTCTGGTCACCTGTCAGGTGGCCAACACATAACTTTGTGTTAGGAGTTTTTGTTCAGATACCTCATATTATAAATATAGGAAATGTTTAGATGTGAGACTTTTTTGCGCTGAAGGTGTACTTTTTTTCATATTCAATCAGTCTTAAGGTACGGAAAACATACGGTAAATAAAGTATGACACACGGCACAGTTCTCACAGTGAAAAGAGTAGTGTACACACATGATGTACAGTAACACAAATTAACTCCTTAAAAAATCAAAAGATTGCCAGGCGTGGTGGCACACACCTTTAATCCCAGCACTTGGGAGGCAGAGGCAGGCAGATCTCTGTGAGTTCAAGGCCAGCCTGGTCTACAAAGGGAGTCCAGGACAGCCAGGGCTACACAGAGAAACTCTGTGTCCTCAAAAAAACCAAAACAAAAAACAAAAAAACAAAACTTTATATATAAAAACATGAAAAGCTCACTGTTTGGCGGAACTGTAGGATACGGTGTGTTAGCTAGCCCAATGTGGCTAACCTGCTCAACCTTGGCTTGCTTCCTGAAGACCAAGGGAGAGGAGAGATTCATGGATCTTATTCTGCACAAGAGGAAGAGTATGGCATGTCAACATCTAGCAGTTCTACCCTAGGGGTTTGGCTCTCAACACTTGATATGCGCAGTTTTCCCTCCCAGTCTGGCCTGAAAATTTGCATCATTATTTTCTGCTTTGCTTCCTGCCTCATTCCTTTATCTTTTTTAGTACCTTGTTTTTCTTTTTTGGTTTTTCAAGACAGGGTTTCTCTGTGTAGCAGCCCTCGCTGTCCTGGACTTGCTCTGGAGACTAGGCTGGCCTTGAACTCAGAAATCCACCTGCCTCTGCCTCATTAATAGCTTGAATTAAAGGCATGCACCACCACACCTGGCTCTTTGCCTCATTTTATTAAGTAAGCATCTTGGTTTAAGGGCCAAAATGTCAGAGGAGGTGACATGCTTAAATTTGAGGCCACACTCAAGCACTGGTTCACATTCTTTTATGTCATCCCCCCCCACCCATTTTTTCCAGGACAGTATTTCACTCTGATATTTTGGCTGCTCTGAGATTTAAGTTGATTCCCATTGCTGTCATGGCCAGCTACCACCCCATCCAGTTCATTGGTTGGTTCTATGGATTTCTCTGCTAAACTTTCCTTCACATTTTCCTCTTTCAAGTCCTCAAAAACTTCAGATATTCTCAGTATGGAATGTGTTATATGTTTATCACTGTTTTTAATATTTTCTGTGGCAATTTCTAAAATTTCTCTAAAACCTCTACAGTCTGGCCAAACATTTTTCCACTAGGTATTGATAGTAGCTGGCTTGATACCACCTCAAGCTATGCCAATGTAATCAATGGTTTTGGTTTTAGTGACTGATTTTCAGTAGTTCATCATGGTGAAAAGTTTTCTTGTTGGCCTTAAGAACTTTCCTAAATGAACTGGGCATGGTGGTGCACATCTTTAGTCTCAGCACTCGGGGAGCAGAGGCAGATGGATCTCTGTGAGTTCTAGGGCAGCCAGGGCTATATAAAGAAACCCTGTCTCCAAAAAACAACAACAAAAACCAACCAAACCAAAAAAAAAAACCCAAATAAATAAACAAAATCCTTTTTAAGCTTAGTGTAAAGCTTCCTTGTATATGTGTCTTGAAAGCTTCAATCATACATTGTTCAGGAGCCTGGTTGAAAAAGGTAGTGCTTTAGGCATAAAAACAAAACTTTATTTAAAAAACTAATTTATTTATTTTATGTGCATTGATGTTTTGCCTGCATGTATGTCTGTGTGAGTGAGGGTGTTGGATTTCTTCAAACTGGAGCTGCAGACAGTTGTGAACTGCCATGTGGGTGCTGGGAATTGAACCTGGGTACTTTGCAAGAGCTGCCAATACTTTTAACCACTGAGCCATCTCTCCAACCCCAGGAAAATTTCTTTTCTCTTTTCTGTTTTTTTTGAGACAGTCTCTCTGTGTAACAGCCTTGGCTGTCCTGAAACTCACTTTGTAGACCAGGCTAGCCTTGAACTCACAGAGATCCGACTGCCTCGGCCTCCTGAGTGCCTCCTGAGTGCTGGGACTAAAGGCAGGTGCCACCACCGCCCTGCTAGAATTCCTTTAGCTTTCAGTTTCATATTATGATTTTCTGACAGGCCATCTCATGAATCTATACATTTAAAAAAAATCTTGTGCATTTTTATTTTATGCATGACTGTATGTGTGTATGTATGTGTACCATGTGCATGCCTGTGCCCATTGAGGTCAGAACCGGACTTCAGGGAGGTTGTGAACTACCATATAGGGTCTGCTAGGAACCGAACCCCGGTCCACTGTAAAACCAGCCATCTTTCCAATCCTCAAGAGCTCACAAATTTAACTGCTCTTCCATCTTTCCTGTTGCTTCATATGCACTTTGTCCTTTAGTATTTTGTGCAGTGGCTTCACTCACAGATAGGAGGACTTCATTTTCTCTTTAATTGATTACTGGATTGTTGGTTCATTAACATTGAACTCAAGCCAAAAGCACTTCTAACTCAGACCTGAACCTAACTTAACAGGCAGATTTTCTCAGTAAAGCACGCTGTAGCCTTCTTTGCGCTTAGAATATTAGCGTTTCAGTAGTATTCTTGGGAGCCATTTTAGATTGCAAAATCACCCAGGAAAAAAAAATGCAGGGGAAAAGTCACTAAAGCTGCTGTAAAGGATTCGATTCTAGGGGAGAGTTGAATCGAGAAGGCGGAGCCTCAGCCTTGCTCAAAAATCGCTAGAAACTTAGCATCTCTTCGACTCTCAGTTTTTACTCGCTGCGCATGTCCAGGAATAACATTTTAATCACTGATTGGAGAGTTACAAAACAGAAATAGCGAGTAAGCCAATTTTAAAATAAAAAGAGACACAAAGTGAGACAACTATTTCCGCAGATAGGCCAGTCTCCAAAAAGGCTGCACGATAGCGCTGAGGACTACAAGCCCCAGCATGCATCGCTTCCGGGAGGGTCCGGAATCTCACAAAGGCCTTCAGAGTGTAGAATGGCCAGCTGCACTAGCCGGAAGTGTCGTAGTTGACCACGTGGCACCGTCTGCGCATGTGCGCACGCCTCCAGGGCGGCCTTAGCTGCTGGTTCTGCACCTCTATGGTCTCGCCCTAGAGCTTCGCTGTTTTGGGGCAGTGGCCGCACTCTTGCGGGTAGCAGGCCCAAGTGACAGCAGCATGGAGGAATTCGACTCTGAAGACTTCTCCACGTCGGACGAAGATGAGGACTACGTGCCGTCGGGTGAGCGATTCGGCTTGAGGCGAGAGGAGGGTCGTACCCACGCTTCACCTCTCACTCGAGGCTCTCCGGGTCCCCCAGGGCGTGGTCCTCGTGGTCGCGAGGCCCCCGCGGCGCGTGGGCTCGTGCGTCGCACGCGGCCTCAGGACCCTGGCCCCCAAGCCGGCCTGAAACACGCGTGGGTCGGTTCTGCACAGCTGCTCTCCAGGGCCGCCGCCCCCTAGGAGCGCGGGAACTGGCGGGTGAAACTGGCCGGCTCAGCGCACCGTCGCTCTGCAACGTTCTGGAAGCCGACCCGGACAGTGGAGGTCGTTTTCAGGGAATTGCTAGCTTCCTCCACGTCCGAGAGTGAGCTGTCCATCTCTGGGTTCACAAGGGATCGGCTTGTTAGAAAGTTCATGTGTTAATGTGTTCTGTCTCTTTGCAGTGGCTACTCATTGCTCTCTTTTAAGAGCTTTTTGAAAAGTGTTATTTTAAAAGATTAATTTTATATCATATATATCGCTGTCTCTCCTGCATATATGTCTGTGCGTCGTGTGCATGCCGGGGGCTTTTAAAGGTCAGAACAAGCTGTCCAGAGCCCCTGGGACTGGAGTTACAGGTGGTTGTAGAGCTGAGGCATCTTGCTAGCTCCTTATTGTTATTTTTATTTGTGTGTGTATGTTAGTGTGTTTAGGTGGCCAGAGAGTCCAAAAGTGGATGTTGGGTTCCCCGGAGCTGGAGTTGCACTCAGTTGTAAGCCACCCAACGTGGATGCTGGGAACCAAAGTCAGGTTCTCTGGAAGTTCAGCACACATTCTTAACGGCTTGGCTATTTTTTTTCTTGGGGAGAGAGGGATGGAGGACACGCTAAGAATCTCAGCTTATCGGTGGTGGCACACGCCTTTAATCCCAGCACTGGGTAGGTAAAGGCAGGCATCTACAAAGTGAGTCCAGGACAGCCAGAGATACACAGAGAAACAAAACATGGGGCTGGAGAGATGATGGCTCAGAAGTTACGATCACTGACTGCTCTTCCAGAGGTCCTGAGTTCAATTCCGAGCAACCACATGGTGGCTCACAACTATCCATAATGAAATCTGGTGCCCTCTTCTGGCCTGCAGGTATACATTGTATATGTAATAAATAAAATCTTAAAAAGAAAAAGCAAAACAAAACAACCACAAAAAAAGAATCTCAACTTGTGAGCTGGAGAGATGGCTGAGCTCAGCGTTGAAGGCACTGACTGCTCTTCCAATGGACCCAGGTTCAAATCCCAGCACCCACATGGCAGTCCACAGCTGTCTGTAATTGCCGGGCGTGGTGTGGTATACCTTTAATCCCAGTACTCGGGAGGGAGAGGCAGGCGGATCTCTGAGTTCAAGGCCAGCCTGGTCTACAAATGGAGTCCATAACAGCCAGGGCTATTACACAGAGAAATCCTGTCTTGAAAAACAAAACAAAACAAAAACAAAAAAAAGAAATCAACTTATTCAAGATCCTGACAAATCATTTTTAAGGTTTTTATTTATATTATGTGTGTAGGTGTTTTGCCTACATGTACATTTATCTGTACATTAATTACATGCAAACTTGGTGTCTTCAGAGCCTAGAAGAGGGCATCGGATCCCCTGGAATTGTGAACCATTAAGGGTGGGGAATGGCGCTAGGAATTGAACTTGGGTCCTTTGAAAAAGCAGCCAATACTCTTAACCACTGAGCCACCTCTCTAGTCCAAGGTATCTTAGTACCAAAACATAACCCTTCCTCATCTTGTACCTCGCTCTGACTTAACCATTTCCTTAAAGTTATTTATTACAGTGTAGTTGCTTAGGTGAAAAGCAGCTATAGAGATTGTGGATAAGAAGGCTTGCTCTACAACATAAGGCCCTGAGTTCAAATGTCCAGCACCCACAGAAAAGCTGGAAGTAGCTTGTGGATGCCTCTGACTGTCATTTTGAGTGTTAACAGGCACAATCCTGGGATCTCGATGGCTTAGTGAGCTTCTGATTCAGTGAGAAACCTTGTCTCAAAATATAAGGCCTAGAAGGCTGCTAGAGCAACTGCTTTCTCAGGGTCTCCTAAGGCCATCAGAAAATGCAGATATTTACTATTCATAACAGCAAAATTACAGTTATGAAGTAGAAACGAAATTAATTTTATGGTTGGGGGTCTCCATAATATAAAGAACTGTATTAAAGGGTGGAAGTATTAGGAAGGTTGAGAACTTAAAGGAGTATGCCCACATCTTCCTTTAGCTACTGTACACACACATACACTCTCACACTCACACTCACTGCTCTTCCATTCTTATTTGTCCATCTAATCAAAAAGTTATGTTGTGCCAGGTATGGTAGTATAAGCCTATAATCTAGAAACTTGGTGGGTACTAAGGCAGGAGGATTGCTCTAAGTTTGAAAACAGCTCAGTCAATATTGTGAATTCCAGGCCAGCCAAGATAGTGTAATAAGACCCTGTCTTGGGGAAAGGAAGTGAGTCTTGGGAGATACCTCAGTTGGTAAAATGCTTGCATTGGAATCATGAAGACCTGAATTCAATGTCTAGAATCCATGTGGTAAAAATGCCTGCTGTAAATGCTCAATGCTTATATAAGAACAGTGCTGGGAAGAGGCAGGAGGATGCTTTTCTGCAAGCCAATCTAGCCTAATTTGTGAGCTCCAGGCCAATGAGAAACCTTTCTCTATAAAGAGGTGGACAGCTTGGAGGGGTGGAGGGAGGAGGCTGTGATGGAGATGTAACTTGAAGTAATAAATAAATGTTTAAAAAAATGTGTGATACTCTAGGTTGACCTCTGGCATCCACAGGAAGGCATTGCACATGAGTACCACAGCAGGTAGGACATGGAATAAAAATTTTAAGACTTTTAAAATTTCATGTATATGTCTGGGTATATATGTGCGACAGAAGAGAATGTCAGATCTCATGGACTTGGAGTTCCAGGTGGTTGTCATAGGTGCTGGAAATGGAACACCAGTCCTCTCTGTAAGAGCAGCAAGGGCTCTTAACTGCTAAACCATCCCTTCAACCTTGTCTCTCCAAACATTTTTTTGTTTCATTTATTAAAAAACAAACAGAACTCTTGCTTTAGACTTTTAAATTGGATTTTATGTATGTGATTTTTTTGCCTGCATGTGTGCTTTTGTCACAAGTCATGTCAGATATTCCAGTCCATTTAAGGAAACTGCTTTCCCCTTTTCCAGTTTGGCTTTGGTAGTTTCTTTTGACTTAATTCATACATAGTCTTGTTTTTAGCACCTAGAGCTCATTCTCCTGTCTCCAGCATACATTTTTCAACCTTTAGGCCCTCTCTAATTCCCCCATGTGCCATAGTACCTGTTTTGATAAGTATTCCATATTTACCTTTTTGCTGATTGTATGGACATTCTGTTCACAGCTGAGCCATGTGGCATGCTGTGATTGCTTTAACTAGACCATCTTTTTCTGTTACTCATATTCAGTGTGTGTGTGACCAAGTACATGCCACAGTGTACATGTAGGAGTTAGAGGCTAACATGTAGGAGTTGGTGCTCTCTTTCCACCATGCGGCTTCCAGGGACGGAGCTCTGGTTGTCAGGTTTGGTGGCAAGTGCTTATATATCTGCTGTGCCATCTTGCTGTTCCTCTGTTTTAATTTACCTGCCCATGCTTTTACCATTAATTTGACTCAGGGCTTTTGGAATTGCCAAAATCATCTCCCAGCATATTTAGATTCCTTGGATTTTTATCTTTATCTCTTGGAAGTTTACCTCGGCCTTGGTCTTGCTTTATTTTGGTATGGTTTCTCTCTCTCTCTGCCTGTTAGAATTTTAAACCTTGGGTCTTGTGCCATCATTACTACTCCTTCGGGTCTCCTTTATTTTTTCTCTCTCTCGACAGGGTGTCGTGTATGCCAGGCTGGCCTTGAAGTCCATATGTAACTAGTGTAACTTAATTCCTGATCCTCCTTCCTCCACCTGCGGTGACTCTAGGTGTGTGCCGCCGTGCCAGCCTCCGATTCCCCCGTGCTTGGTGCACATGCAGGTCTTTTTGGACTTGTTTAACCACAATGAGAAGAGAACATTTCATGGCTTTTTGAGGAAGGGTGCATAGCAGAGACATTGTTCTGAGGCCTGGAATGCCTGAAAGTTACCTCAGGCCTGTTTGATGGTTAGGCGATAACAGAATTATAGGTTGGGAGCAATTTTCATCAGAATTGTGAAAGCCTTTCAGTTGCTCCATCCTGGTGTTGCCACTAAGTCTGTCTTGTGGCCTGGAGATGTGGCTCAGAGACAGAGGGTGTGCCGGGCATGTGCGGTGTCTTGGGTTTGATCCCCAAAGCATTTGCTTTTCTACTCATTGTATAGGATCTGTTTGTCTCAGAAGGAGTCTTCTCTTTGCTCCTATTTTTCTGAGGTTAGACTGCTGTCATCATGCACTTTTGAACGCCTTTGTTTGCAGTCAGTGAGCCTTCTAGAAGCTTCTCCCCAGAAATTTTTTTCTGTTGTTCCTCTGGAATCCACATTGTTATGTCATAGTTCTGGCCCTTCTCTCCCTGCTGTCTGCCTCCACCCAGACAAGTTCTCTTAGGGCTCATGTGGCCCGAGTCTCTCCACAGACGCTGTGTATGGATTTTGTTCGGAATTCAAGTGGATCTGTAGGTTGGTTTGGGGAAAGTTGATAACAGTGTTCTCTACTGCTCTTTAAACACAGTGTTGTCTATGTATTTCCAGTTGATTGTTGATTGCTAGAACATGAGACTATAATACTTTGGTATGCCAACCTTGCATTCTTCAAATTTGTTAAACTCATATATCAGTCTGGATGGCTTTGTAGAGTCCATGGGATTTTCCAGGTAGATAATATGTCAAGGCTGAATTTTTTCTGATACTTTTTTTTTTTTAATGAGACAGGCTTTCTCTGTGTAGCCCTGGCTGTTCTGGACTCACTTTGTAGACCAGGCTGTCCTTGAACTCACAGAGATCTGCCTCTGCCTCCCGAGTGCTGGGATTAAAGGCGTGCGGTACCACGCCCGGCTTTTCTTCTGATACTTTTGTGTTTCTTTGGGTTGGCCTATTGTACTTGATACTTCTGTGATGGTGTGGAGTAGGAATGATGAGAAGGAACATCCTTCCCCAGCTCTGCTCTCAGGCTTAAGGAAGCTGGGAGAAGGAAACCAGTAATTCATCCTTTAGTAAGAGGTTAGCTGTTCCCTGTTCACAGATGCCTTTTGTGTGCACATACCTTTAAAATACTTTGCTGTAACTCATACTAAGTCAGTCACACAGTGCTTCAAGATGTATGTATGCTTTTGTACTGTCCATTTTACAGATGAAAAGACTGAGGATCAGAAAGCATAAGCAGATAGTCCAGGGCCACCAATCTGCATAGTAGCTGAGTCCTGGGAGTGGTGAGGGTGAGGCACACCTTTGATCCCAGCACTTGGGAAGCAGAAGTAGGCAGTCTCAGAGATGAATTTGAGGCTAACCTGGTCTATATAGTGAGTTCCAGTGAGATCTTGTTTTTTTCTTTCTTTCTTTCTTTTTCTGGTTTTTCAAGACAGGGTTTCTTTGTGTAGCCTTGGCTGTCCTAGACTCACTCTGTAGACCAGGCTAGCCTTGAAACTACAGAGATCTGCCTGCCTCTGCCTCTGCCTCCCAAGTGCTGGGATTAAAGGCATGCACCACCAAGCCTGGCCATTACGACAGTTTTAAACTGCCATGTGGGCGCTGGGATTTGAACCTGGGTCCTTTGGAAGAACAGCCAGTGCTCTTAACCACTGAGTCATCTCAGTTGTTTTGGTTTTTTTTTAAATTTATTTATTTTTATTTTATGTACATTGGTGTTTTGACTACATGTGTTTCATCAGATTGTTTGGAACAGGAGTTACAGACAGTTGTGAGCTGCCATGTGGGTGCTAGGATTTGAACCCGGGTCCTCTGGAAGAGCAGTCAGTGCTCTTAACTGCTAAGCCATCTTTCCAGCCCCAGGGTTTTTTTTTTTTTTTGTTTTGTTTTTTTTTTAAGATTTATTTATTTACTATGTATACAGTGTTCTGCCTACACATGAGAAAAGGTTGCCAGCTCTTAACTATAGATGGCATTTTGTTGCTGGGAATTGAACTCAGTACTGCTGGAAGAGCAGCCAGTGCTCTTAACTCTGAGCCATCTCTCCAGCCCATGTTTTTTTGTTTTTTTTTAAGTAGTAGCTGAGCTAGCTGCATGGGATTTTTTTTGTTTTGTTTTGTTTATGGTGTTTCGAGACAGCCTCCTGGGCTGGTGGTCCTGAGTGCCATAAGGAAGCAGGCTGAGCAAACTGGGGAGCAAGCCAGTAAAAAGCAGGTTTCCATGTCCTCTGCATCAGCTCTTGTCTCCAGGTTCCTTGACTTGACTTCTTTCAAAATGGACTGTGAGCTGTAAGCTGAAGTAAACCCTTTCCTCTTCAAGTTGCTTTTGGTCATGGTGTATATCATAGCACTAGAAACCCTAGTAAAGACAGCTTCCAAAGTGAATCAAAATATATGACTGTCAAAACCGAAGAAGTCTACTCTGGGGTCTGGAGAGATGGCTCAGTGATAGAGGAAGTGAGGTATTCTTGGAGTGGACCCAAGTTTGGTTCCCCACATCCACATTGGGTAGCTAGTTACAGGTAGCTACAACCACCTGTAACTCCAACTCTACTCTGCAAGTACCTGCACCCACACACAAAAACACATGCATTTTAAAAGTCTTTTCAAGAAGTATCAAGAGTATGCCCAAACACCAGCAATGTTGATTTTTGCCAACAAATAATTTTTAAAAATGAATATGATTCCTATCCATATTATCACTTTTCTAACTTGTTATCAGTTGACAACTTGATGTAACTAAAATTTTTACTTCTCTTTTTTAGAATTTATTATTTTATTTTGTGTGTGTGTGTTTCTGTGTCTCTGTCTGTGTTTGGGTATGTTCACAGGAATGAAGGAGCCCACATAGGCCAGAGGAGTTGGATCCCTCTGGATCAGAAGTTGCAGGTGGTTATGAACCACCTGTATAGGTGCTGGTAATTGAACTTGGGTCCTCTGAAGGAGCAGTGTGATTTGTTTTGTTTTTGTTGTTGTTTTGGTTTTTCAAGATAGGGTTTCTCTGTGTATCAGCCCTGGCTGTCCTAGCCTGGCCCCTTTGTAGTCCAGGCTAGCCTTGAACTCACAGAGATCTGCCCCCCCCACCCGCTGAGATTAATGGTGTGGGCCACCATGCCCAGCTCTGACTTCATTCTTAACATTTTGTGAATAATCTTTGTTCCACCCTGTTATATGATTCCAGGTGGAGAGTACAGTGAAGATGATGTCAATGAATTAGTGAAGGAAGAGGAAGTGGATGGTGAAGAGCAGCCTGAGAAAACCAAAGGGAAAAGAAGGACGGCTCAGAGCGTCCCAGCCAGGTGATGCTGCCTATAGGACCTGACAATAAGCACGGTCTCCATCGCTGAGACTGCTGTCATGATAGATGTCTGTCTTTTTTTTTTTTTTTTTGGAGACAGGGTTTCTCTGTGTACCCTTGGCTGTCCTGGAACTTGTTCTGTAGAACAGCCTGGCCTCAAACTCAGCAGATCCGCCTGCATCTGCCTCCCAAGTGGTAGAATTAAAGGTGAGCACCACCACTGCCCAGCCAGTTCTCCTCCACTCCCTCCCTTCCTTTCTTTCCTTTTTAACATTTGAGAGAGAGAGAGAGAAACTCACTGCGTAGTCTAGGCTAGCCTCCAGCCTCAGCCTCCTGGATTGTAGGCATGAACCATCACTCCTAGCTATATTGCCAGGGTGGTTTTTTGTTTTAGCTTGGTTTTGGTTTTTGGTTTTTCCAGACAGGGTTTCTCTGTATAGCCCTGGCTATCCTGGAACTCACTATGTAGACCAGGCTGGCCTTGAACTCAGAGATCCACTTACCTGTGCCTCCCAAGTGCTAGGGTTAAAGGCGTGTGCCAGCACACTCAACCTATTGCCGGAGTTTTTAACCCCTGTCTATATGAGGGAAATATTCATTGATATTCTAAAATTAAAATCTTGGCCTTTAACCAGTTTAAAAATTTTTTAGGCCTTAATTTTAAAAATAACTAGGTAGAATGTGCATGTGGTTAAAACAATCCTGTTGCCATAGGATTCATCCTCTGTTCTTACCCTGAAAAACCGTTACCTTAGGTACTGTCATACTCAGTGTGGGTGTATATTTCCTGCTCTCTTTATTTAAAAGTAAAAAATAAAAATAATAGCACACTGCAGACCATGCTCATTCTCGCTCTCTTGGACAGGTCTTGCTATGTTGCCCAGGTTGGGTGCTGTTAAACCTCTTGTCTCAGTCTTCCAAATAGGAGTGTGATTCCAGGGAGGCATGACTATAACAGTTCTCACTTACCTGTTACTTTAAAGGACACCATGGCAGTCTGTCAGCCATACCTTGTTCTTTCAGTGTCACATTTTATGAATATGCCTGACTTGCCTTAACCACCCCCTTGTTGAGGAGCAATTAGATTTTATGGTCTTTGCTACAGCAAAAGGCTGCAGAAAACATTGTTAGAGCATGTGGTTACATACTAGTACAAGGATTTTTGTAAATCAGATTTGAAGGTATAGAATTGTTTGATCTGAGGCTATATAAATTAAATTTTTTTCAATTGAACTTTAAAATTTATTCCCCCCCACAGGCCATGTTCTTAATGACAGTCCCACAACAAATTAAGAAAGTCATGGTCAGTTCTAACTCGGATAAAGACATCTTCTACAGGACTCTTTCTGTCCTTCTTGTTTCTGTTTACACATTGAAGTAAAAAGATTTCAGTTTATGGAAAACGGAGAATGAGCAGTAAGTGCCATATGACATCCTCAAAGTCAGAATAGTGTAAACATACACTGATAAGTCTTGGGCCAGTTCCCTTTCTGTGTTTGAATTTCTGTTTCTTTTGAAGGTGGCATGAAAGTGCTATATTTGTTAGAGTGTTTGGAAGAAAATTATACAAGTAAATTTGAGAGTCAGTAGACTTTGTACTCCAAATGGAATGACTTTTAGAACCCGTTTTCTGAACAGATTAATCTTTTTTTTTTTTGAGACAAGGTTTCTCTGTGTAGCCCTGGCTGTCCTGGACTCACTTTATAGACCAGGCTGGCCTCAAACTCACAAAGATCCACCTGCCTCTGCCTCCCAAGTGCTGGGATTAAAGGCGTGCGCCACCACCGCCCGGCTCAGATTAATCTTAAAAGGTTATTTTCTTTTAATCTGTTTTTAGATGTTGGGGTTTTTTGTTGTTGTTGCGTCTGTTTTGTTTTGTTTTTGAGACAGGCTCTCACTGTGTAGCTTGGCCGGTCTGAAACTCCCTCTGTAGACCATGCTGGCCTCCAGCTCAGAGATCCTCAAGCCTCTGCCTCCTTGAACGCTGAGACTAAAGATGTGCTCCACCATGCCTGCCTCAGATATTTTCTTAGTGAAAATAACAGTCTTGACATACGATACTGAGTTTAAGTTTCAAGTGAGCTCAAACCACCCCCCTTATTATTTAATAAAAAGACAATGCTTACTAAAGAGTTTACACACACAGTGTATATAGTGTATGTCGTGTAAGACCTTTAATTGTTCTCAAGGTACAATACATTTGCAATGCAGAGTCATTCCTTATGTGGGCAGTATCCATGTGGGATTCCATGAGGGGCTGCTACTTTACCGGAAGACCTGAATTTTAAATTTTCACTAAGAATTCTTACAGGATGTAGTTAAACTTTGTAAGTACTATTAGACTCAATGTGTTTTATACCTTTTTTTTTTTTTAAATTTTTGAGACATGGTTTCTCTGTATAGTCATGACTGTCCTGGACTCGATTTGTAGACCAGGCTGGCATTGAACTCACAGTGATCCTCCTGCCTCTGCTTCCTGAGTGCAAGGATTAAAGGTGTGTGCCATCATGTCCAGCGTGTTTTATTCCTTAAATAAGAATTTAAGCTATTCAAATTATAGACTGTGAAGATTGTTAGACATCTGTTTAAAATATAATATTGAAAACTCTGGGAATGCCTAGGGTACTGATTTATTGTTCCCGAGGCTCAGAGAGTAACATGCCAAGTATCTGAAAACACTGAGAAACTTGTGCTTGTGTTTTCACCATATGATATAATTCTAAATTGTATCATTGTTGATGAATAAACATACTTAAAAAATTTAATCAGGGCTGGAGAGATGGCTAGGTGGTTAAGAGCAATTACTGCTTGTTATAGTCCAATCTCAGTTGAACCTCCAAATGTTATAGTCCAATCTCGGTGGGACCTCCAAATGTTTTAGTCCAAGAATAGCCACACAAACCACTCAGTCACCAATCTCAGTCAGATATTGATGGTTTATTGAGCACACTCCAAAACTAGCCAGTCACCATGACCAGGAGGATCACAGAGGTCTTGGAGCCTAACTGTGACGTTGGTCTGCTTCCAAGGCAGACTTTTTATAACAAAAACCACATCCAGGTAACAACCAGGTAAGCAGGTGTAGGATTCAAACCATATCCAGGTAGCAAGCAGGTTCGTGTATGAAACAGACGGGGTAGCAGCACTACATCATTTTGACTAGCTGGACAAAGCATTTTTTTTTAAAGATTTATTTATTTGTTATGTATACAGTGTTCTGTCTGTATATATGCCTGCAGGCCAGAAGAGGGCACCAGATCTCATTATAGGTGGATATGAGCCACCATGTGGTTTTTGGGAATTGAACTCAGGACCTCTAGAAGAGCAGTCAGTGCTCTTAACCTCTGAGCCATTTCTCCAGCCCTAGATAAAACATTTCTAACTGACATTTAATTTGATTGGTCCCAAGTGGAGCTGTAGTTGGGAACTCTTAATAGTGTCAAAGTAACAAAGTATGAATAATTTCATCTTATAACTACAATGGAAACTGACAATAAAAATGGCTGCAGTTATGCTAAAGAAGCAGACCCCAATATTGCTCTAGCAAAGGACTGGGATTCAGCTCTCAGTTTCTACATGGTGGCTTGCAACTGCCTATAAACTTAGTTCCAGGGAATTTGACCCCGCTTTGTTTCTTTTTTTGTTTATGTGTTTTGTTTTTTGAAACAGGGTTTCTCTGTGTAGCCCTGGCTGACCTGGACTCACTTTGTAGACCAGGCTGGCCTTGAACTCACAGAAATCCGCCTGCCTCTGCCTCCTGAGTGCTGGGATCGAAGGCCTGCGCCACCACGCCCAGCTCTTCCACAGTCTTTTGTGCACATACATGCACTCAGGATCATACACATGCACATTAAACAAATGAATAAATATTTCTAAAAAAAAGTTAAATCTCAGTTTACCTTCTCTGTTTCTCCTATTGTGTTATTAGTAATTTCAGATTAAACTTTCAGGTGTGTAATGTAGTCTATGGATTGAGGAAAGGGAGTGAATAATTTTGCATTCTGTCTTGTCTTTTTTTCTCTGGGTTGCTGTTGGTGATTAGAAAGAGAAACCAAAGTGGCCTCTTGTTAGGAGATGACCAGGAAGATGGCAAGGAAGAGTCTGGAGGTAGTAGTGAAGAAGATGAAGAGGAGCAAGAAGGAGGCCTTGGGTCAGAGAATGCGAGGAAGAAAAAGGAAGATGAACTGTGGGCCAGCTTCCTTAATGATGTGGGACCAAAGTCAAAGGCAGCACCGAGTTCACAAGTTCAGGTAAGCTTAAAGATTGATGGGATGACACCCGTCCAGAAACACCCTTCGCTCCCTTGTTGTTTTAACTTACAGACTGACCAAGATTTGAATCAAAAGCAAACTAGAGGCCTTAGGAAGAAACAAAGTATTCCTTTTTTTGAGACAGGGTTTCTCTGTATAACAGCCCTGGCTGACCTAGACTCACTTTGTAGATCAGGCTGGCCTTGAACTCACAGAGATCTGCCTGCCTCTGCCTCCCAAGTGCTGGGATTAAAGGCGAGCGCCCCCACACCTGGCCTACAAAGTATTCCTTAACAGTAGGGAAAAGGAGCTGTTCTAATCAAATGCATTTCCAGCAGACCCTTATAAACTTTTTAATGGTTTATTTGTTAGACTGGAGAGATGACTCAGTGGTTAAGACCATTTACTGCTCTTCCAGAGGTTCTGAGTTTAATTTTCAGCACCTTTCTCAGGTAGTTCACAAATGCGTGTAATGCAGCTCCAGGGGATCTGATGCCTTCTGGCCTCCAAAAGCAGCCATATTCATGTGGCTCACACACATATCTAAATAAAAATAAATATAGATTTTAAGAGATTGATTTTTTTTGTTTGTTTTGTTTTTTAGGGTTTTGTTGTTGTTGTTTGTTTGTTTTTTGAGACAGGGTTTCTCTGTGTAGTCCTGGCTGTCCTGAAACTCACTGTGTAGACTAGGCTGGCCTCGAACCCAAAGATCTACCTGCTTTTGCCTCCAAGTGCTGGGATTAAAAGCAAGTGCCACTATGCCTAGCTTATTTGTTATTTTTAGTTACAAGTTTGCAAGAATGTGTGGCTATGCGCATGTGAGTACAGGTGTTCACATTGGCTAAAGGCATTAGATCACCCTGGAGTTGGAGTTATATAGGCAGTTATAAATTACCTGACGTATGTGCTAAGAACTGAGTTCAGATCTTCAGCAAAAATTCTTTTTATTTTTCTTTTCTTTTTTTTTTTTTTTTGAGACAGGTTTTCTCTATTCAGCATGGCTGTCCTGGAACTCACTTTGTAGACTAGGCTGGCCTTGAACTCAGAGATCTGCTTGCTTCTGCCTCTCAAGCACTGGGATTAAAGGCGTGAGTCACCACACCCAGCTACAGCAAAAACTGCCAAGCCATCTCTCCATCCTCTCCAGTAGACCTCTTTTATTTTATTTTATTTTTTAATGTATATAGGTAATTTACTTGTATGTCCATGCATCACATGCATGTAGTGCCCATGGTGGCCAGAAGAGGGTATCAGATTTTTTAGAACTGGAGGTATAGATGGCTGTGAGCTGCTTTATGGGTTGTGGAAATCTAACTTGGGTCCTCTGGAAGGCCAGCAGAGATGGCTTAGTGGTTAAGCACTCTGACTGCTCTTCCAGTAGTCTTTAACTGATTGGAGATGAAACATTAGAGAACAACCCTAAGCAGCATATGTACAAATAGTTCTTTTAGTCTGACACTTTGGTGAAAGTGATTGACTGACTGATTTTTGAGGCCGAGGTCTCATTGTGTAGCCCTGGCAGGGCTAGCTTCAGCTTCACAGAGATCCTTGAGTCTCTGCCTCTGAGTGCTGGGCTTAAAGGTGTGCACTACCCCAGACCTGACTCCATTTCTTACTCTTTTTTTAGGCAGTAGAGAAGACTGAAGAGACTAGTTCAAGCAAACCATTGGTCAAAGCAGATGAGCTAGACAAACCTAAAGAACCAGAAAAGGTGAAAATTACCCAGGTGTTTGACTTTGCTGGTGAAGAAGTGAGGTAAGAGGGTTTTCATGGTTTGGAGCTAGTACTTTCAAAGGCTGTTTTAAGCACTGCTCCACGTCTTTCCTGGTCCCTACCCAGCTTACTGTCTGACTGAGTTTAGAAGTTTATATTTCCATTTGCTCGTTACCATGCTTTGTGCTTCGGGTAAATCCTTTTCTTTATTTCTTTCCATCGCTGTGAGATTGCAACCCCAGTGAGATCTCTAAAGTCGGGCAAGAATTGGAAATACTAGGAGGGAAATTTGGTTTCAGTATTATTTTGTCACCTTAATATTGTTTGAGCTGGTTTATGAGTTTATTTATTTTAGTTTATAAAAGCAGTTTATTTTAGAGGCTTTTGAATAGTTCAGCCTCCTAGCTGCTTTATTTTCATTTGTTTATTATTTATTTATATCTTTATTTACTTGTTTGTTTGTTTAGAATCAGGGTCTCACTATGTAGCCCTGGCTGTCCTAAAGCTCACTATGTAGACCAGGCTGGCCTTGAATCACACAGATCACCTCCCTCTGGCTTTTGAGTACTAGGATTAAAGGCATGTGCCACTAATGCCAGCTCTTTGGGTTTTTGTTTGTTTGGTTCTTTTGAGGTGGGAGTTTTCCTAGCTGTTTTAAGTAAGAACCACATGTGTAGAATTTTCCCTCCCTTTATGTATTTACATTTATAATGTAAAAGCAGTAGTTCTATGAGAACAGATGAAATTTAAATCAATAATTTTGTAAGTTTATTTTCTTTGACGGTAACAGATTAGACTTGGATGTGGTCTCATAATACAGTTTTCTTTGTGCTTACTGTTTTTAAAAGCAATACCTGAAGCCGGGCGGTGGTGGCGCACGCCTTTAATCCCAGCACTTGGGAGGCAGAGGCAGGCGGATCTTTGTGAGTTTGAGGCCAGCCTGGTCTACAAAGTGAGTCCAGGACAGCCAAGGATACACTGAGGAACCCTGTCTCGAAAAACCAAAAAAAAAAAAAAAAGCAATACCTGAGCCGGGCGGTGGTGGCGCACGCCTTTAATGCCAGCACTTGGGAGGCAGAGGCAGGCGGATCTCTGTGAGTTTGAGGCCAGCCAAGGCTACATACAGAGAACCTCAAAAAAAAAACAACAACAACAAAAACCCATAAATAAATGCAATATCTGTTTTCCAGCAGTTGGATTCTTCTCTGGGTAAGATGTAGATTGTAGAACCCTTGATGAGGCTGAGTCCTCAGACTCTTAAACCCTATATATAAAATGGTATGGTGTTAGTATGTAATTTATGCACAGGCTCTTTTGTACATAGAATATGTGAAAGCACGGTATGAAGGGACTGGTGAAAAGAACTGTGTGTATAGACGGTCTATATAGATGAATTTTACCCCTAAATGTTTTCTGCCCATATTTGTTTGATCCATGGAATATAACCCACTAATACACAGTGTTGCCTGGTGTTTGTTTGTTTTTAAAATATATTTTATTTATTTATTATGTATAGTGTTCTGTCTGCATGTATGCCTGCAGGCCAGAAGAGGGCACCAGATCCCATTATAGTTGGTTATGAGCCACCATGTGGTTGCTGGTAGTTGAACTCAGGACCTCTGGAAGAGCAGTCAGTGCTCTTAACCTCTGAGCCACCTCTCCAGCCCTGTTTGTTTGTTTTTTGAGACAGGGTTTCTCAGAGTAACAGAGCCTTAGCTGTTCTGGACTCGCTTTGTAGACCAGGTTGGCCTCAAACTCACAGAGATCCACCTTCCTCTGCCTTCAAGTGCTGGCATTAAAGGTGTGCACCACCATACCCGGCCTGCGTTGCCTGTTTTTGTCCAGTGAAAATACATTTTGAAAAATTAAGTTTTGGGCTGGATGTGGTGCCGCACGCCTTTAATCCCAGCACTAAGGAGATAGAGGCAGGCGGATCTCTGTGAGTTTGAGCCCAGCCTGGTCTACAAAGTGAGTCCAGGACAGCCAGGGCTACACAGAGAAACCCTGTCTCCAAAAAACCAAAAAAAGAAAGAAAAATGGAGTTTTTATTTTCAGTTTTATGCCTAGTATGTAGCACAACTTTTAAATTTAGACTGGGTCTCACTATAGGCCAGACTGTCCTAGAACTCACTCTGTGTAACCCAAAGTGGAAGAAGTTATTATATTCTGTCTGCCTCGGTCTCCTGAGTGCTGAGAGTACGTGCATAAACTACCATGCCCAGCAGACCTTTTGTTTTAGATTTATTTTTAATTATTTTATGTATGTGGGTCTTTTGCTTGTGTATCTGTGTGCCATGTACATGCCTGGTGCCTGAGGATGTTAGAAAAGAGTGTCAGATTTCCCTGGAACTAGAGTTACAGGTGGTTCTGAGCCACCGTGTGGGGGCTGCTCTTCTTCTGGAAAAGCAGCCGTGGGGGCTGCTCTTCTTCTGGAAAAGCAGCCAGAGCTCTTAACTTCTGAGCCATCTCTCCAGTACCTAATTCACTCATTTTAAAAAATTTCCAAATATTTCCTTTTGTGAAATATACTTAGGGCAGTGTTCTGAGAATAGTATTACCGTGAATACTATAGTTCACATTCTGTCATTCAGATTCACCACTGGAGAGTGTTCTGTCTGTCTTTATGTGTGGGTGTGGGCATTCATGTCACAGCAGGTGTATGGAGGCCAGAGGACAACTTGTGACAGTTGGTTCTCTTTCCACCATGGGCTCCTGGGAATTGAACTCAGTTTGCCAGGTTTGGCAACCTTTACTTGCTGAGCCATCTTTGCAGACCTTGATACAAGTGACTGACAATGATGGTTTGATTCTAAGTGGACTGATATCTGATCTTTTTAATAAAGTGATTATAATGGCTAGTATGAATAATGTGATGTGTTCAGCAGGTGTCTCTGGGCTCACAGTTACTGTTCCTCTTGTCTTAAGCCAATAACAGGTGGCTTTTGTTTTCTAAAATTTTCTCATTTTTCACCAATAACAGGTAGTTTTGCAGCCCACATTTTGAGTAGATGTATGCATCATTCTTTTCTAGCCTTTTAGGTCCCAGTTATTCCATTGATATCCTTTCTAGTTGTTCTTACACAGTCACAGTCCAGTTCAAGGTTAAATAGTACATTTGGTCTTTTAAGGGTCCAAACCATTTGCATTGGAGAACACACTTCAGTTTAGATTCTTGCTTTGCCTTGTATGTTTAGTTTCCAGTAAATCACCTTAGACCAGTTCCTCATGTTGGGGTGACCTCAACCATAAAATTATTTTGTTGTTGCTTCATAACTAATTTTGCTCCTGTTATGAATCATAATGTTAATATCTGATATGTAGGTTATCTGATATACAACCCCTGTAAAGCGTTGTTTGACCCCCCTCAAAGGGGTTGCAACCCACAGGTTGAGAACACTGCCTTAGACAAAATCCTGCCTGCACTGGCCCAGCATTCGTGTGAGTTAAAGGACATGCACAGCGTCTGTGAGAATTCTCCATTGTAAAGCATCCTTGGCAATTAGTCACTTTGAGATCTATCACGTAATTACTGATGAAGTGAACTAGTAATGTATTTTGCCTCTAGAAATCATTCTGCAGTTATCCAATAGAGAGTGACAGAACATTGACAGTAAGCCTTCAACATTTAGAAATCTGGCCTGGCGTGGTGGCATGTGTCTTTAATCCCAGCACCCGGGAGGCAGGCAGGTAGATCTCTTGAGTTCGAGGCTAGCCTAGTCTACAGAGTGACTTCCAGGACAGCCAGGGCTACACAAAGAGACCCTGTCTCTAAAAACCAAAATAAATAAATAAATAAACAAAAAAAACAGAGGGGGCTGGAAAGATGGCTCAGCAGTTAAAAGCATTGACTGCTCTTCCAGAGGTCCTGAGTTCAATTCCCAGCAACCTCATGGTGGCTCCAACCATTCATAATGAAATCTGGTGCCCTCCTCTGGCCTGCAGGCATACCTGCAGACAGAACACTGTATTACATAATAAATAAATATTAAAAAAAGGAGACCCTGTCTCAAAACCAATATAAAGAAACAAACAAACAAATAAAAGAAACTTGTCTTGGACTCATAAGGCATGTGAACAGTTGTGACAACATGCACACAACCTGCGTAGATCACTCAGACAAAATCCCAGCATGTCAAGTGGCTCACAAAGTTGAACTCCTCGCTAAGACCATTTATGGTCTTAGATGGCTGCTGAGAGAGGGAGGGTCCGTTTTCTTGAAGAATGTGGCCCCGAGAAACTACTCATATTCCAGTAGATTCCCTACACCAAGGCATATATTAGCAGTACTGAGTGGGCTCAATTGGTTTTAAAAAAAGAAAAGAAAAATAAACACAGGAAGTTGAGAGTAGATAGTTATAGAAGGGGAAGAAAGGGAATGGGGGTGAACTTAATCAAAACGCATTATATGCCTGTTCTAAATTCTCAAACAAAAATGTAGAGTGTATTATCATACCATAGAAAGTACAAGATAAAAAACAAAACATTAGCCAGGCGGTGGTGGCATACGCCTTTAATCCCAGCATTTGGGATGCAGAGGCAGGTGGATCTTTGCAAGTTTGAGGCCAGCCTGGTCTACAAAGTGAGTCCAGGACATCCAGGGCTGTTACACAGAGAAACCCTGTCTCGAAAAAAACAAAAACAAAAAACAAAAAACAAACAAACAAAACCCAAAACATTTAGAGGCAGAGTTGAGGGGCAGCCAGGTCTACAGAGCAAGGTCCAGCTAGGGCAGCATGGTAAGACCCTGTCTCAAAGCCTGCATTGGCTTGGATCATTTCCCATATGTGATGTATCTTCTTGCTTTAAAAAGTGAAGAGAGCACATGCCTTTGATCCTAGCACGAGGGAGGAAGAGGCAGGTGGATCTCTATAAGTTTGGAGCCAGCTTGGTCTACATAATGAGTTCCAGGACAGCCAGGACTACATAGAGACCCTGTCTCAAAAAATGAGCAAATCAAGCAAACATAAAAGTAAAGAGTAGCCGGGCAGTGGTGGCGCACGCCTTTAATCCCAGCACTTGGGAGGCAGAGGCAGGCGGATCTTTGCGAGTTCGAGGCCAGCCTGGTCTACAAAGTGAGTCCAGGACAGCCAGGGCTACACAGAGAAACCCTGTCTCGAAAAACCAAAAAAAAAAAAAAAAAAAGTAAAGAGTAGTGGCCCATGATGATAATCCCTATACATGGAAAGCAACAGGCAAGTGAATTAGTTCAGGTTGGTCTGGACTACATTAGAGTCTATCTCAAAAGAAAAGGAAAAAAAAGAAGAAAAATCAGTTATATATTAAATAGTAGTATTTTAAAACAAATTTATGAAATTCATAATTTCATTGGAAATTTACTGATTTCTCAAAGCAATAGTTATTCAGCTGATTTTGTTCCTTATGAAGAAGACCTTCCTGTAGAGGCAGTAATAAATATTGGTAAGTACTCAGGAGCCTGCCATATGTACCATTTGTCAGAAGAGGGCAGCACTGTCTGTCAAAACAAGATGATGGCACTTTCTTTCCTTTAATTGCAGTCACACATATGCATTTTATTTATACTTCACAGTAATACACGCTTTAAAAAATTATATATTATTGGGATATATAACAGAACAAGTGAGTGTCTTCTTCCCCATAAGAGAATACAAAAGCTTATTAAAGTCTGCTGTAGCAGTGCACTCCTGTAATCTACCACCTGGGAAATGGAAGCCGGAGGATCAAGGCCAACCTGTTATATATGTGTGTGTGTGTGTGTGTGTGTATTTATTTATCCATTTATTATATTACACATATATTTAAACTGTTAATGGTTGCATGGTTGCTATGTTGGCAAGACTTTTGTTGCTTTTTGTTTGTTTCGTTCAAGACAAGGTTTCTCAGGCCGGCCTGGAACTCAGAGATCCACCTACCTTTGCCTCCCAAGTGGCAGGATTAAAGGCATGAGCCACCATTGCCAGCCTGTTGGCAAGACTTTTTTTTTTTTTTAAGAATTTATTTATTTTATGTATATGAGTGCTCTATCTGCATGTACACCTGCAGCCAGAAGAGGGCATCAGATCACATTGTGGATGGTTGTGAGCCACCATGTGGTTGGTGGTTGCTGGGAATTGAACTCAGGACCTCTGGAAGAGCACTAGCCAGTGCTCTTAACCTCTGAGCCATCTCTCCAGCCCTGGCAAGACCTTTTAAAGAAACATTACTTAAGGTATTAAAAGGAACTTTCTTGAAGGATTTTAGGATATTTGAACTTGAACTGACTGACTACCCAGGCATATACTTGGTGTTTGGGTTTGAGCATATCTTTTAATCTCTTGATGTCATTATTTTGGTTTTCCTTTTTGTCTTTGTCTCAAATTAAGGGTATCACTGCATCCTTAAGGAATGAGGAAGAGTTAGTGGGAGAAATTTCTAAGCTAAAGAATGAGATAGTGTTAGCATGAAGCTAGTCTTACAGTTTTTCTAACTTTGTTGTAATGGTAAAATTTTGGATTTGACTGTTTTGTTTGGTTTTCCTCAATGAAAACTATTATTTTTTTGGGAAAGGGAGGAAAATGGCCATTTTTACCCTTGTCTATCACATAGCCAGCTGACCCAGTGAGCTTAGACTTTCCTAAATGATTCACCTTTTGGAAAACTCTAGTCATGGAAAAATTCTGTCCAAATAAAGACCTTTCAGGAAGTTGAGTGAGTGAAAATGAAGTTAAAATGGAATTTCTTCTGAAAACACATGAATGAATTATTGCTAATAGGTCCTTTCGTATCAGGAATCTTCTCACATATGAGATGATTATAACTTAACCATTCTCCTACTTAAAAGTACTGTGATAATTAAATCCTCACTGCTTCCTAAAAGTGTGACCCATTGGGAAGCTGAGCACAAACAGAGGGCCAGCTTGGACCATACAGGGGACATGGAGACCCTGTCTTGTAGAACAAAATGGCAGAAAGAGTAGAGTTGTTCTAGGGAACTTATCCCCTGTTACTTTGTGTCAGCTATTAAGCCCCTGAAGAAATACTCTAGGTTATATAACGTGTTTTCTGGTGAATATGGATAGACTTTGGCACAAGAGATTAGGAAAGGCATTCCCAAGGGTTAGGCTCTCTCCACACCTACTCTGTGGCACTTCTGTATGTCAGGGATTGTTGTCTCACTTTAGTGGTTGGCTCTGTTGCTGGACTGTGAGTTCCTAATGACAGAAGCCATATCATATCTCCTTATGTGTCGGCATCTGGGATGGCTTTCAGAAAATGTTTACCTGTGTGTGTATCAAAGTTTTGTCAGTCCTTGGTAAAACAAGGACAACAAAACCAAGCATAAGTCACACGGTTGCTGCTTTCCTCTCTTTGTTACCTGCACCACTTGTTCTCCACACCCTAGTATCCTAAAGTTTAGCAGTGTGCTTTGAGGTTGATCCTTTAATGTTTGTTGTGCCAGTCAAGTATTCTGTGGCTCTTTTTCCCCCCCTTCAGGACAGGTTTCTCTTTCGTGGACTCTCTTTATAGACCAGACTGGTCTTAAACTCACAGAGATCTGCCTGCCTCTGCCTCCCAAGTGCTGGGATTAAAGGTGTCATGCCTGATAATTAGACAGCTATGAACTGCCATGTGGGTGCTGGGATTTGAACCCGGGTCCTTTGGAATAGCAGCCAAAGGATGCTCTTAACCGCTGAGCTATTTCTCCAACCCCTTCTGTGACTTTGTTGAAACATACCCTTTAAGTCTAGACTTTTTGTTGTTGTATTTTTCCCTTTTTCTGAAGTGTGCATTGAATTCAGACTAGGCTCTACTATAGCTGTATAACAAGCTGAGTCTCATCATAATACAGTAAAGAATCTGCTTCTTAGTAGTGCTGAGAACATGATGAATTAGTTAGCACTTGGCTTTGTCACTCAGCCCTCTGGCATACACAGCCTTTAAGGGCGGCTTTTCATTTAACTCCTCTAATTTCAGGATGGGACTTTATTCTTCTTTTTTTTTTTTTGGTTTTTCGAGACAGGGTTTCTCTGTGTAACAGCTCTGGCTGTCCTGGTCTCACTTTTGTAGACCAGGCTGGCCTCGAACTCACAGAGATCCGCCTGCCTCTGCCTCCCAAGTGCTGGAATTAAAGGCGTGCGCCACCACCGCCCGGCTTATTCTTCATTCTTGTCCTGTGGTTTTCATTTTCTCTAAATGTAGTGGGTCCGTCTGGATTAGCCGTGGTGAGAGATGGTCTGTGTTTTGAGGTAAGAAAGGATTAGTTGTCCCTAATGCGGGCAGGGCAGTCTGCCTCTGTCTTCCTCCTTTGAAGATTCCTGATCGGTAAACCTAAGGAGCCAGCTGGGCGGTGGTGGCGCACGCCTTTAATCCCAGCACTTGGGAGGCAGAGGCAGGTGGATCTCTGTGAGTTCGAGGCCAGCCTGGTCTACAAAAGCAAGTCCAGGACAGCCAGAGCTGTTATACAGAGAAACCCTGTCTCGAAAAACCCCCAAAAAAACCCAAAAAAAAACTAAGGAGCCATTGTAGGGTTCTGTTAACACAGTGGTTTTCTTGTCACTATTCCACATGGCTACAGGCTCAGCAGATCAGACGAGATCACAGCCAGTTGCTGCTTATGTACTTTATTTGCTCCTTTTTTTTTTTTTTTGAGTCAGAATCTCATGTTGCTGAGGATGGCTTTGAACTCCTGACCTCTTGTCAACTGTCTTGAGTGTGAAGATATTACAGGCTGTATCACCATGCCTCACTTCTTTGTTACTTTCTGTAAGTTTGTTACCTTTTTCTGTTGTCCTTGCTAATGTGTAGCTTCAGTTACATTTATTTGCTACTATTCATAGGACTTAAGGAAGTGGACAATAAAGGATGTGTTCTTCAATAATCATGTTGAGTCTTTTGTAGGTTCTGTTCAAGACAAGAAAATCTAAAGGAACTGTTTTGAGTCTAGTATTGAGTTCTGCATTAGGCCCAAGATTTTGATGCAGGCTTATTTTGGGTATTGATTTAGCAGTTTAACAAATCACCCTAAAATTTTCTGGCTTACAAAAACAGCTAGCTGTTCTGTTGCAATTTTTTTGTGAATCTCCCTGCTGGTAGATTGGAATTTAAACAAAATTCCTTGAATGTTTTTATTACTCTACCATGTCAAAGCAGGCATTACATATTTCTCCTCTCTTTACCTGGAATATGAGGCACCTTACACATCCTTATTTCGTCCTTTAGAATTCAGTTTTATAAGATACAGTTTTCTCGATTTGAAATTAGACAGGATTGTGTTAACATTTGCCACTCCCTAAGTAGTTCTAATTTGCCAAGATTGGTTTTTGTTTTTTGTTTTTTGTTTTTCGAGACAGGGTTTCTCTATGTAGTCCTGGCTGTCCTGGACTCACTTTGTAGACCAGGCTGGCCTCGAACTCACAGAGATCTGCCTGCATCTCCTTCCCGAGTGCTGGGATTAAAGGTGTGCACCACCACGCCCGGCCTAATTCGCCAAGTTTTGAGATTGTGTTTTGTCTGGGTTCTAGGTGTAGAACAAGAAGGAGCCTTCTGTTGACTGTCTCCACTTGTTTGCTTTTCTTGTTGAATTCCTGTGTCCCATCTCTCCATCTCACCTTCCCTGGTCCTTTGAGTCTTAGTACTGATCTACTAAGTGAAGAGCAGTGCAGGCGGGTCTTTGTAGCTTTTGTGTTAGTAACAGTGAACTGAGATTCAGGGTAGCAGATAGAATGGAGGAGACTTGAAGGTTAAAATTTAACTACATTATTGTTTCAATTGTTAGAGAATTTATTGAAAACTCGGTGGTGTGTTCCTAGTTTTTATTTACTACTGTCTTAGTTAGGGTTTCCATTGCTGTGACAAAATTAACACTTATAAAGGAAAACATTTAATTGGGGGCTGGCTTACAGTTTCAGAGGTTTAGTGCATTACTGTCATGGTGGGAAGCATGGCAGCATACAGGCAGACACGGTGCTGGAGGAGCTGAGAGTTCTACATCTTGATCCAGAGGCAGCCAGGAGGAGACTGGGTGTGTTTCACACTGGATATAGCTTGAGCATTTAAGATCTCAAAGCCCCTCCTTCACAGTGACAAATTTCCTCTAACAAAGCCACACCTCCTCCAATGAGGCCACACCTCCTAATAGTGCCACTGTCTATGGCCAAGCATTCAAACACATGGATCTCTAGCCATGCCTAGTCACACCATCACAATTAACTTTGCTACAAGTTTTGCTTCTTTTTTTAAAATTATTTTTTTATTTTTAATTTTATGTACATTTGCATGTATGGCTGTGTGAAATCATTGGATCCTCTGGAGCCAGAGTATAGATAGTTGTGAGCTGCCATGTGGATGCTGGGAATTGAACCTGGGTCCTAGGGAGGAGCAGCCACTGCTCTTAACTGCTGAGCTGTGTCTCCAGTCCCCTAAGTTTTGGTTCTTACTCCACTTGTAAATTTGTTGTCTCTTTCCTTGAAATAGGGTGACTAAGGAAGTAGATGCTTCATCGAAGGAAGCCAAGTCTTGCCTCAAGCAAAACGAGAAAGAAAACCCACAGGCTCTTGTCGCCTCAGCAGCACCACCACTCCCTGCTGGGTCAGGGTGAGTATCTGCGGCAGTCCCTGGTGTAGTTGGCACACAGGGAAAACTGTTCTCTGTAAGGACCTGCTTCTAGCTGCACCTGTCACCATTTTCTCTATAAGGCAGGGAAGGAAACTCTGCCTTGTTGGAAGTATTTGCCCAGATGGAGTTTGCTAGAAATGTTAGCCACAGATTGCTTATTTAATAAACCCAGTCTGAAAGAAGTTAAGCACAAAGTTGAACGTGTAAATTGTATACCTAAAAATAATAATTTTGCATGACAGTTTAGCAGTTCATCAGAACATTTAGTGAATGTTTGAATTGAGTACTTAGTTCTACCCCCATGATGGCAAGGGAACATAAGATCAAGTGGAGCCGGACATGGTGGCGCACGCCTTTAATCCCAACACTCAAGAGGCAAAGGCAGGTGGATCTTGGTGAGTTCGAGGCCAACCTGGTCTACAATGGGAGTTCCATGGCAGCCAGGGCTCTGTTACACAGAGAAACCCTGTCTCGAAAAACCAAAAAAAAAAGATCAAGTGGGCATAGGGATCTACACCTGTGGTCCCAACTACATGGGAGACTGAGAGAGGTAGGTCACTTGAGCCCAGGAGTTCAAGGCTAGCTTAGGCATCAGAGTGAGCCTCTGTCACAGCGAAAACAGTCAGAAATAATTAAAAGAAAGAAACTTTGATAGTTTACTTCTATGGCTCTTTCCATTCTTTACATGTTTATTTATTTATTTATTTATTTTTGGTTTTTCGAGACAGGGTTTCTCTGTGTAACAGGTCTGGCTGTCCTGGACTCACTTTGTAGACCAGGCTGGCCTTGAACTCAGAAACCCTCCTGCCGCTACCTCCTGAGTGCTGGGATTAAAGGCGTACACCACCACGCCCAGCTCCATACTTTGTTTTTAGCCAAAGACTAGAATTCCTTTCTCTTTGAAAAAGCAAAAGTGCCGGGCGGTGGTGGCGCACGCCTTTAATCCCAGCACTTGGGAAGCAGAGGCAGGCGGATCTTTGTGAGTTCGAGGCCAGCCTGGTCTACAAAGCGAGTCCAGGACAGCCAGAGATATTCAGAGAAACCCTGTCTCGAAAAACCAAAAAAAAAAAAAAGAAAAGAAAAAGAAAAAGTTTCTGTCTTTTTACCATATATAAGCTCAAGGCTATAGGCTCTACGGAAATGATCATAAACCACATTACATGGGTATCCCTGACCAGCCAATAGAGTTCTGGGTAGGCCAGACTCCTAAGCTGGCTTCTGACCTTTCAGATGGGGACTGTCACCTCTTTAAACATACTTAACCTTTCTTGTAAACAGGAAAGGTGTTTGTTTATTTGTTTTGCTTGTGTTTGAGACAGTCTTACTCTATATAGGTCTGGCTTTGCCTGGAACTATGTAGACTAGGGTGATATCAAACTCACCAAGATCTGCCTGCCTCTTTCCCCTGAGTGTTGGGATTAAAGATGTGTGTCACCATGCCTCAAAAGCAGGAAAGTTTTGTTTTACATTTTTTTCTCCCACTAAAAATCCACCTGCTTTCCTATCTAACTGTGAAGGCAAATTTTCATCTTTTTATCCTGGCTCTGAATAACGCTGTTACAGTGGTGTGGGCCATAAGGTGCACTTACCTTGAAGCAGAATCGGAGACAAAGGTTTACATGCAAGTCATTTATGTGAGAAGTGATTCCAGTGAGACCCAGAAAGGCAGGTGAAAGGAAGAGAGACTTCTCTCAGACACTGCTAACTCCCTTTTCTGTTACATGTTAACAGTATTTATTGCCGTGGAAGATTCTGACTAAGCAGACACTAGCTAAAGGAAGCTGGGATGGTTGGGTATCAACATAGGACAGTCTTTTTTTTTTTTTTTTTTTTTTTTTTTTTTTGAGACAGGGTTTCTCTCTGTATCCCTGGCTGTCCTGGAACTCACTTTGTAGACCAGGCAGAGATCCGCCTGCCTCTCCCTCCCAGGTACTGGGATTAAAGGTGTGCACCGTCATGCCCGGCCATTACAGACAGCTGTGAACTGCCATGTGGGTGCTGGGATTTGAACTCTGGTCCTTTGGAAGAACAGCCAGTCCTCTTAACCGATGAGCATCTCTCCAGCCCCATAGGACGGTCTTTAAATTGAGAGGGATTCCTCCTAAACCTGAACTGTACAGTCCTGGCATAGACAAGAGTCAGTGTCATGGTTCAGCTGAGAAAAAAGCTGAGAAGAGTCTGACTGCATCAAGGAGGGATTTGTCCTCAGACTGTGTACAAGAAAGCTCTTGGGGTAGAGGGTGACTGGGTAAAGGAGCTGTGATTGGTCGCTATTCTGGTGAAATATTTCTCAGTAGATTACTGACCTACTGACTCCCTCACAAAAGGAGTAAAATGAAATCTGTCCAAATCAACTTCTTTGGATGCTATAATGGAATGTACCAGAGTATAAGAATGTCAAAATACCAGTAGAAGTAGACGAATATGGACATTTAATTGTGTGTGGTACAGTTTTATGCCTTGAATTTCTGGTAAATCTCAAGTGGCCTTTCAAGGGTGATCTGCTTGTTTTTCTGGCCTGTGTCTCAGAAAACCTTTCCAGTAACTGCTTGGAACACCAAAGGAGATCACCTGCTTTTGGGTTTGAAAGTGGACTCATTTTATCAGTGAAAATGATAGAATTGCAACAGACTCCTCATGTGTGGAAGGTGTTTTCAAGGGAAGAATTTGGTGGAGTCATCTAATATATAAAAGAAGAATAGTACAGCAAAATGTTTTCTATTCCCACCCCCAACGGAACTGCTTCAGTTTATAGAAATTGTGTATTTTCCTTTCCTCTAAACAGATTTAAGCAATACAGGAAAACCAGTGCAAAAGAGTAAAACATCCTGCCCTACATCATTCAGTAACAAATAAGGACAGATACAGAGAAGCCAGTGTTTGTAACTGAAAATGCATTTCCTCCGCATGTTTAAAATAGCACGCTGCTTAGGCTATAAAAAGCCAGATTTTGTGTGTCAGGAATGGAGCAAACCCTCTTTTAAGTACAGGCCAGAATCAGGCTGTTACATTTGGTAGAGGAAAGAACAATGCTTAGTGTGTGTCTCAGTTCCCATGGCTTCATCATCCAAGCCTCCTGATCTCCCTCTGCCTCTGCACACTGAATTTCTGCGGCATCTAGCTTCTACCAGCTGGTGGCTGGCCGGGCTTCACCACACAGTTGCTTTTTTCTTCCATCTAATATTTCTGCTCTGTTAGTCTCATCAAAACTTCTAATCCTTGCTATAAACATTGAATTGTTTTTATTGAGTTCCTACTTTAAGCTGTAGCTTTATAGATTGGGAACAAACTAAGGCAATAAAATTCAAAGTTGAAAGATACTGTTTTCCCATGTGGTTTTGTCTTGTCTTGACTCTTGGACATAAAATCTCAAACAACCTCCTGGTAGTGTCAGATTAAGCAGTGTTTGTCTCAAAGACAGGAAAGATAGGATTTGTCATAGGGCCATATGAAGATTAAGTCTCAAATCAGTAAGCGGGGTATGATGACTGTACTCTCAGTACTCAGAGATGAAGGCAGTAGGATCCGGGAGTCCATCTGGACTGCTTGAGACTTTGTTGCTGAAAACCAATAGCATCCCCTGATCAGTGGTTTGTCAGCTGTTAGTGTCTCCAACTCTTCCAGGAACCTAACATTTGTGAATAGTTTTCTGTCTAAACAGCTAATATGTGACTTTTCCCAGAGTCATCAGATATTGGTAATTATGAATTTGATTTTAGTTTTAAAATAAGCATAATCATTGACTTTTGATAAAGAACAGCGAACATTTCATTTAAAAGTAACAGAAATCATATGTAGTTGCGATATTAGGGGAAATGTTCCTACCATTTGATTAGACTCTCTTAGTTGACTTGTTTTTTGTTTGGATATGTTCATATTTTCTTTCTCCAACAATATGTTTACAGTTGAATGTATATTAAAAGCCTGCAGACACACCAGTAACTGAGTCTTTTGACTGAACCACTCAAAGACGTAAGACCTTCATCTGGGTCCCAACAGAACTGTCTAGGATGTCATGAGTAAAAGCTTATTGGTAATTATTGTAATTAAAAGGAGGGGAGTAAATATTCCAGCAAACATGACCTCTGACTGAATGAGAGTTCTAAAAGTGATTTTCTGTACGAAATTGAACCGTGCTTTATGTGTTTAGTAAGTATAATTGAATGGTTATATATATATTTTTTTGTTTGTTTGTTTGTTTTGTTTTGTTTTTCGAGACAGGGTTTCTCTGTTTAACAGCTCTGGCTGTCCTGGACTCGCTTTGTAGACCAGGCTGGCCTCGAACTCGCAAAGATCCGCCTGCCTCTGCCTCCCAAGTGCTGGGATTAAAGGCGTGCGCCACCACTGCCCGGCCCGAATGGTTATATATTTTTAATGCAGGGTCTCACTGTACACTTAAGCCACTCTCAAGCCCTTGTTCCTCTTGCCTCATCCTTTGAGGGCTGGGATTGCAGGTGTGTGCCCCCAAAGCTGCCCAAAACAAAACAAACAACAACATACTTTTTTTTTTTTTTTTCGAGACAGGGTTTCTCTGTGTAGCCCTGGCTGTCCTGGACTCACTTTGTAGACCAGGCTGGCCTCGAACTCGCAAAGATCCACCTGCCTCTGCCTCCCAAGTACTGGAATTAAAGGCGTGCGCCACCACCGCCCGGCTAGCAACATACTTTTAATGAGGCATTTTGAGTTAGTTTCTAGCACACTTATAAGGTGTATTCACACTAATGGGCAGCTACAGTTGCTTTTTGTTACCTGCAAAAGAAACACTACCTGTTACTAGTTACTCTCCCATCTTCAAGCTCAACCTCATTCATGGACTTTCTGGGTCTAGGTTTGTTTATTTGGACATTTCATGAGTGGAATCCCAATATTTGCTTTTTGTTTTTCTTTTTGAGATGTATTTATATATTTTATGTGTATGAGTGTTTGCCTGCATGTATGTCTGCGCCATATATGTGCCTGTGGGAGCCAGAGGGTAGGAGGCCTTGGAACTTGAGTTACAGGTGATAATGAACTGTTATGTGGAGACTGAGGACAGAACCTGGGTCTTCTATAAGAACAGCAAGTCAAGCTGGGAGGTGGTGATGCATGCCTTTAATCCTAGCACTCGGGGCAGATCTCTGTGAGTTCGAGGACAGCCAGGGCTATTACACAGAGAACCGCTGTCTCAAAAAAACAAAAAACATAACAACAAAAGATCTGTATATGAAATCTTCAAAAAGTACAATTAGAGAGCTAGAAATGTGTCTCTATATTATAAACCATTTCTGTTGTATTCTCTCAGTCTCAGTTGTGCCATACTTCTCACAGTGTGAAAAATAGTGAAGTGCTTTAGATCCTTTCTGCACAGGTAGAACAGGCACTTGAAATTACTACACTCACAGAATTTACTCAAGTTAATGGTGGGACTAGATTTGTGAGCAAGGAACTGAAGACCTTCGTTTAAAGAGCATTGTGACACTCTATAGGATGAAATAGTCCCCTAGTTTGTTACAGCAGCCATGATTGAGCATGCACTACAGGGCAGAATTACTCCTAGGAAAGCCAGCCTTTAGCTGTATGAAGCATCCCTAAGACTATGTTGCTCTACATTTTTCTTTGCCACATTAAATTAGTATTTGATATGAGATTTCTTTGTACAGTCTCCAGATGTATTAAATCAAAAATTTTTTTTCAATTTTATTTTGTTTGGAAAATTATTTTCCCCTCTCATTTTTTATAATACAGAGTTTTATTTTTTGGGAGGCTTTTTGTTGTTAATTACAAATAAAGATGTGGGCTGGAGAGATGGTCCAGTGGTTAAGAGCACCGGCTGCTCTTTCGAACACCTGGGTTCAATTCTCAGCACCCACATGGCAGTTCACAACTGTCTGTAACTTCAGTTCCAGATCTGATACCCTCACATAGACATACAAGTAGACAAAATACCAATGCACATAAAAAATAAAAATAAATAAATTAACCCCCCCCCCAAAAAAATAATAAAGATGTGCTAACACATGGCACAGCCGCCTAAGGCACTTGCTGCCAAACTAGATGAGAGAGCTGACTCCTCAAAGTTGTCCAGTGGCCTCCACACACACAATGTGGAACTCCTGATCTTCTCCCTCTCCCCAACAGCAACTACAAAAACTAACATGTCCAGGTTAAAAACCTTGAATTTTAGCTGGGCAGTAGTGGTGCACACCTTTAATCCCAGCACTTGGCTGAGTGCTAAAGGCAGAGACAGGCAGATCTCTGTGAGCTCAAGACCATCCTGATCTACAAAGTGAGTCCAGGACAACCAGGGCTCTGTTACACAGAAAAAACCCTGTCTCAAAAACAAACAAACAAGGGCTGGAGAGATGGCTCAGAGGTTAAGAGCACTGACTGCTCTTCCAGAGGTCCTGAGTTCAATTCCCAGCAACCACATGGTGGCCCACAACCATCTATAATGAAATTTGATGCCCTCTTCTGGCCTGCAGACATACTTGCAGACAGAACACTGTATACATTTAAAACAAACAAACAAAAACCAAAACTTAAAAAAAAAAAAAGCTATATGTGGAGCTGGAGAGATGGCTCAGCGGTTAAGAGCACTGACTGTTCTTCCAAAGGACTCAGATTCAAATCCCAGCATCCACATGGCAGTTTGAAATTGTCTGTAATAGCTGGGTATGGTGGCACATGTCTTTAATCCCAGCACTTGGGAGGCAGAGGCAGGTGCATCTCTGTGAGTTCCAGGCCAGCCTGGTCTACAGACTAAGTTCCAAGACAGCCAGGGATACACAGAGAAACCCTGTCTCAAAAAATCTAAAATAATAGTAATAATAATAAATGCTGTATGCCAGCTAGAGAGATGGCTCAGAGGTTAAGAGCACTGAGTGCTCTTCCAGAGGGCCTGAATTCAGTTCCCAGCAACCATATGGTGGCTCACAACCATCTACAAGATCTGGTGCCCTCTTCTGCTCTGCAGGCATACATGCAGACAGAACGTATTTAAATTCAATTTAAATACATAAATTGAAATTCTTAAAAAACAAGCAAATTTTTTTGGTTTTGTTTTTAAAGATTTATTTATTTTATGTATATGAGTCCTATCTCCATGTACACCTGTAGCCAGAAGAGAGCGTCAAATCACATTGTGGATGGTTGTGACCCACCATGTGGTTGCTGGGGAACAGAACTCGGGACCTTTGGAAGAGCACTAGCCAGTGCTCTTAATCGCTGAGCCATCTCTCCAGCCCCAAACAAATGGTTTTTAAGTATCGCTGTATACTGCTCATCTGAGGTGCTTTTGTGAGGATGTTACTATTCTCATCTGATCCAGGGCTGGTGAAGAATGCCATTCATTTGCAGCATGACAACCAGTGAGTCCTGTGTTCTGACCAAAGCTCTGGTAAAAGACCCCAATACTGTGTGTAGATGGTCGTGATCTACAGCAAGATTCGTGTTATGTTAAATTTCACATTTCTGTTGGGGATTTTCCTTACAGGAAAGACTGCGCAGCTTTGTTCTAATTATTTTGCTTGGAGATTGAAAGTCAGGCTGGCCTAAAGTCTGTATTTGCTGTATCTAGTTATGTGGTCCTGGGTTCTTTCCAAAGCCCTACTATTGTAAATATAAGATGAAATAATGCAAAAATTTGAAAACAGATGAGCTAGAAAATTCTAAAGAAACGGAAAAGGTGAGATGATGACAGATTCTAAGCAGGCATCTGCCTTTTGCCATAGTAAAACTGAATATTTAAGCATAAAACCATAAAAGCACATTTGGTTATTAGCTGTACTTGAACATGACACCATTTCAGCCTTGAGGATGAGTAGGAAGCCTGTGCCTTGCCATACCTTCTGTTTTAAATTGGGGGCCCTTCCTTCATTCCAGTTGATTGAGAAGTGCTGGGGAAGAAAAAGGGGTTTTCTTCATAGCCAAGGGTTTGAGGAAGGTCTCTTTTACTGTGATAGCTGTCGGGCTCTGTGGTGTGCACATATCATCTCAGGATCAGTCAAACTCAAGGCCCCTCACTCCCTTCTCATGGGCCCTTTGTAGTGAGCCCTGATGTTAAGTAGCTTAACAAAAGCCTCTTTGCAATCCAGCAGTTCAACTTGCGCAGTCCTACTATGTATTCAGGGGCAAGGGGAGTATACTACACACTGTCCTTGGGCTCACTCTGGACCAACCCTCCCAGTTCTTATTTATCCTCTCTGCTCCCACCCTGTACCCAATCTAGTAAGTTCTTTTAATTCTTAATAAGTCTCTAATTATTTTTATCCTCATCTTCACTTCAATAACCTTTTTTTTTCTGCACCTTACTTTTTGAAACATTTGTCTTTAGAATATTCTAAAGTCTCTCCAAAGGCTTAAACTGTTGTAATCATTTCCTAAGTTTACTTAAAACCCACAGTATCTCTTCCTGTATCCACCCAAAATGCCACTACTGGGAGAATTCGTCAGGAGTTTAGTTCAGACCATACTGCTTGCCCAAAATTTACCCTTATTGCTTCCTGTTGAGTTCAGATTTTTTAGCCTATCCTTTATCTTTAGCCAGCTTTTCTTTTCTTTTTTTTCCTAAGTTACTCTATTTCGTAGCCAAAAGGGACTCATTCCCTTTGGCCTACATTATTGTCTTTCAGCTTTGATGTAGATTTTGTTTTGTTTCTTAAATTAGAGATTTGATGACTTTTATCTTGTCTGGAAAATTCTCTGGCATTCTAACCATTGCATCTTTTCCATTCTGTCTCCTGGAACTTCTTTTAGGCACGCGGGTTTCCTTTCTGTCCTTGAATCGTTTAACATCTCTTTGATATTGTCCACCTCCCTATATCTGACTGTCTTTTGGTTGTTTCCTGTGTCTTCACTTTTTCTTTCACACTATCTAATCTAATTCAGTGACTGAGTTTTTAATTTTTTGGAAATCCTTGTTTGTTATCTTTTCAAGTTTGCTTCATTTTCATGGGATCTTAGTCTGTTTGTTTGTTTTTGTTTGTGTTATAATCCAATCTTGGTGGGACCTCCAAATGTTAGAGTCCAAGAATAGCCACACAAACCACTCAGTCACCAATCTGTCAGGTATTGATGATTTAGTGAACACACATCCCAAAACTGATCATAGGCATCATGACCAGGATCAGAGAGGTCTCAGAACCTAAGGTCTCAGAACTGAACTGTGACATCAGTCTGCTTCCAAGGCAGACTTTTTATAAGAAAAACTGAAACTAGGTAACAACCAGGTAACAATAGGAAACAAACTGCATCCAGGTAACAACCAGGTTTGTGTATGATATAAACCATAGCCAGATAACAACCAGGTAACCAGGTGTAGGAAGCAAGGGCATGGCAGCATTACATCATTTTGACTTGCTAGACAAAGCATTTCTAACTGACCTTTGATTTGATTGGTCCCAAGTGGAGCTGTATGTCAAGGAAACAATGTAACTATGAGTAATTTCATTTTATAACTAAAATGGAGACTGAAGACAAAAATGGCTGCAGTTATGCTGAGAGCTAAAACAGGTCTCAACAGTTTGTTTGAGACAAGGTTTCTCTGTGTATCATTGACTGTCCTGGAACTCCCTCTTAGACCAGGCTGCCTTGAAGTCAAAGATCCACCTGCCTCTCCTCCTAAGTGCTGGGATTAAAGGTGTGCACCATCATCATACCCAGTTAAATAATTATTTATTTTACAATTATGTGCATTGGTGTTTTGCCTGCCTGTATGTCTATGAGGGTGTCAGATCTTAGAATTTCAGACACTAGTGAACTGCCATATGGGAGCTGGGAATTGTACTCTGGTCCTCTAGAAGAACAGCCAGTGCTTTTAACCTCTGAGCCATCTCTCCAGCCACCTTGGATCTTATTAAAGTCTTGTTTTCTGTGTGTCATCATTTTAAGTATATTTCTTTTGTAACTTCTAAGTGAGGTTTTTTTGTTTTGTTTTGTTTTTCGAGATAGGGTTTCTCTGTGTAGCCCTCGCTATCCTGGAACTCATTCTGTAGACCAGGCTAGCCTTGAACTCACAAAGATCTGCCTACCTCTGCCTCCTGAGCCCTGGTTTTAAAGGTGTGTGCCACCACGCCTGGCCATTACAGACAGTTTCAAACTGTTGATGCTGGGATTTGAACCCCGGTCCTTTGAAAGAGCAGCCAGTGCTCTTAACCACTGAGCCATCTCTCCAGCCCTAGGTGAGGATTCTTTACTGGAAGGAAGTTTCTTGGGTTACAAAACTATTGTTTGTTCTCTCATGATGGTGCTTTTTTAAGGCCAGGGTAAGTAATCTGTAAATGTCAAAACTGGGTATATATTTTTGCCTCTTTGATGTCCTGATTTGAGTTTAGGTTTAGGTTAATTTTGAATGTAAATTTATGGTTTGGAATCCCTGGAACACTGAGATACTGTAGTTAGATTATGCTTTTCAGTTTCCAATCCATGACTGCCCGACTTATGTCTCTCAGTTCTCAGAAGAGACACACCTTCCTATCTGCCTACAACCTGAACAGAGGTGAGCTCTTCTGTGTGCTCCTGAAACACTGCATGAGTGTTTTCTCTAGTCCATCTCTCACTCTTGTCAGGGTCTTGGATTCTGGCTCTCTGTCTGTCTAATGCCGAGACCAGTCTTATTTTGATTGTGTTTTCAAAACCCAGGCCCGGAAGTTATTAAAACCCACTCCCAGCCCTCTTGGTCATTCTATCAGGTCATGTGTAGTATTGTGGTTTTTCACTTCCTCCTTTAAGTCTAGAGGTTCCCTTTTCTTTGTGTGTGTGAGTTTTTAAAATAGTGCTATACTTCCTATACTATTTCTAGGTCATTATGTAGCAAATGTTTAGCTTTTTTTTTTCCTAGTTTTTTGAGACAGGGTTTCTCTATGTAACATCCCTGGCTGTCCTGTACTCTCTTTCTAGACCAGGCTGGACTTGAACTCACAGAGATCCGCCTGCCTCTGCCTCCTGAGTGCTGGGATTAAAGGCGGCTTAGTATTTTAAGCATTCATCACAGATGACCTGTTGCTTTTTTTTTTTCATGTTTCTGTGTGTCTTAGTATGTTAGGTTTCTGTTGCTGTGGTGAATAATATCCTGACCGAAAACACCTTGGAGGGGAAAGGGTGTATTTTGCTTCTACTTCCACTCACTGTCCATCATGGAAAGCAGTCAGGAAAAGAACTCATGACTGGAAGCCAGAGGCCGGAGCTAAAGCTTAGGTCCTGGAGGACTGCTGCTTACCGGCTTGTTCTCCACGGCTTGCTCAGCTGCCCCAGAACCACCTGCCCAGGGGTGATTCCACCTACAATGGTGTGGGCCTCTCACACCAGTCATTAATTGAAAATACCCTCCAGGCATACCTGTAGCTTGATTTTAGTCACTTTCTCAGTTGAAGTTCCTTCATCTCAAGTACCTCTAGCTTTTGTCATGTCATAAAAACTAGCCACCACACTGACCAACTATTACAGCACTGTGAGTTACATTTGGTGAATTTGAAGTGAGCAAAACAATCTCTGTGCGTATGCATGTGTGTATACACGTTCATACGTACACATGCATACATATATGATCTTCAGCATCATGTTTACAAAAAAGCCACAGATAAACTGTGATCTCTGGAGACTTACTGTCCTTTATGAATTTCTGTTCTCCCCTTAGCATAGTCAACAGCAGGTTGGCGTGGGTTCCATAGCTGTATGCAGCTATGGTCTGAAATGGTTTGCAATGGCAAAATGTGACTGGCATGACCCTTGAGTCTAATCACAGTGAAGTCAAGCATAGACTTGTAGGGAGTTCTTTACCCATCCCACAGGCCTGTTTTGCAATTCGTGCTGTTTCCCTTCTTTCATGTCCTTGTCTCCTTGTGGAAGTGTTGTTTCCACAGTAACATATCCCAGTGCACATCCTTGTTGGAATATGCAGATGCCCTGCCATGTGTGTGCCTGGTAGCCTTGTTTCCGAGCCAGGAAACACATGGTTGGTATTCCTCTGTCAGCCTTTCCTGTGCTTAACTTGGGCTATCTTGTGGACAACAGGAAAGCCCTTAAATTGTTTTCTCCTCATTAGCACAGGTTCCAGATTAAAGAGGAATATTTATATATTCCCTGAAGGGATATTGATATGCGGCGTGCACCCATTACCAACGTGTTTAGGCTGGGACTGCTGGAGATGAACAAAGTGTCGGGTGCTGTAGATGTAAAGGGCTGGACAGTCCGCCACTTGTCCTGATGACAGTCTGTGTGTTGCTAAGGCACTGTAGTATAAACGCCTGTGTCTAGTTTTGGAGAACGTTCTTGCTGCTTCTGGGAAGCTGTTGGGAGGAGGTGAAAAGTGGTGGCGTAACTTCTCCACCTCTGTGTTTTCCTTTTCAGTTCAAACATGCTGAATAACTTCATATCCTGTCTAGGTTGTTCCCTAATCCTCCAAGTGTTTTCCGTATCCTCTCTCGTGCTTCATTTCCTCTCTGCTTTGTGTGTGTGTTTCCTTAGCCAACAACCTTATTATTTGGACATTCATTGAAAATAATGTCAGAGAGGGCTGGAGAGATGGCTCAGAGGTTAAGAGCACTGACTGCTCTTCCAGAGGTCCTGAGTTCAATTCCCAGCAACCACATGGTGGCTCCCAACCATCCATCATGAAATCTGGTGCCCTCTTCTGGCCTGCAAGCATACCTGCAGACAGAACATTGTATACATAATAAATAAATAAATCTTTAAAAAAAAAAGAGAATAATGTCAGAGAGACAAGCATGTCATCTTAGTTGTGGTTAGTGTGCATTAATACCACTTATAGATCACTAGTACACTTGGGAAGATTTTTGGAGACTCATGTCATCCTATGATAAAAGAATGATAGAGAGCATTTGAGTGAGAATTCTCCATACTCTGTAAGTTTATTCTTTGTGGATTCAGCAGCATCTGTGGAGTGTTGCTTTTTTGGTCTCATAACTTGTGGCTTTCAAGACAGGAAGTAGGTTAGTTATTGCAGGGCCCTTAACTGTTCACTGACAATGGTGTATATCAGTGTATCCCCAAGCCCCAAACAGTATGTTTGATGCCATCATTCTAGAAAACGTCTTCATACCCTTCCCCATTTGGTTCTGCCCTGCTCCTCTGTCCCGGGCAACTATTGGTTTTATTTTGCTAGGTTACTTCTCCCTATTTCAGGACTTCATAGAAATAAATCATACATTATCTTGCTTTTTGTTCCTGTCTTCTTTGACTTGTGTTTTGGAGATTTGTCCCTGGTGTGTGTATTACTAGTTCATTCTTGTCTTATCTCCATTGTGTAAATATAGCAGACTGTGTCCATGCATCCTACTGGTGGGCTGGCTTAAGAGATTTTTGTTTTAAACATTTGAAATTCTCTCTGTGTGTATATGTGCGTGTACACATTTGTGGAAGTCAGAAGACAGCTTTAGGGATTTAGTCCTGTCCTTCTACCTTTTGGGTTCCAGGGATGGATCTCCGATTGTAGGCTTACTGGAGGGTGCTTTTACACCCTCATGAGCCATCTCATGAGTCCATCATTATTTTTGAGTTTTTTTGGAGAGTGAGGGCAGGGGATATGGAGGTGTGATGAGAGGTTGTCTTGTGTAACCCTGACTGGCCTTGACTTGTCCTTAAGCTCCGGATCTCCCTGGTGTTTCAGGAATGTATCACCACACTCAGTCTCCCAGTCTTCCATAGTCAAACATTTTTACTTCCTTTGGATAAATGCTCAGGAATGGATATGCAAAGTCAGGTTAGAGGCGTTTAATGTTACAGCAAACTGAAAACAATTCTCCAGGTAGTTGTCCCATTTTATTTTCCTGCTATTGGTCCTTGAGAGCTCTGCCTGGCCCAAATCCTGCCCACATTTAGTGTGGTCAGTCTTTTATTTCAGTAAGTATTAAATGCTATTTCCTGTAGTTTTAGCTTGCAATGCCTTGAAATTTAGTACTGATAATGTCTTTTTACATGACTATTTGGCACGCATGTACATTTGTGAACTGTGTCTTCCAGTCTTACTCGTCTTTTTTAATTTTAAAAACATTGTTAAAGTTTGGTGTTATTTTATGCATATGAATGTTTTCCTCCATGTATGTATGTGCACCATTTGCATGCCTGGTATCCCCAAAGGTCAGAAGAGGGGGTCAGCTCCCTTGGAGCTAGACTTATGGATAGTTGTAGGTCACCATATTTCAGGCCTCTGCTGTCTGATCTCTAAGCCACATGTGGCTGTTGAGCATTGGGAAGTGGTTAGTCTAAAAGAGGGATGTTGGAAGTGTAACATACTAAAGTTTGAGGAATTAGTAGTGAAAATAAGTCTCAATTTTTATAGTGATAATATTGTTGATATAACATTTTAGTTGTATTAGATTAAGTAAATAATTAAAGATAAGCTTTAGCATGGCTACTGTAGAACTTTTAAGTTATTTCTATTGCACAGCTCTGTTCTAGACCTTCTGTAGTGGATTGAATAGGTATGACTCCCATAGACTCAAGTGTTTGAATGCCTGGTTCAGAGGGAGTGGCACTATTAGGAGGTGTGGCCTTGCTGAAGGAAGTGTGTCACTGTTTGGGCGGGCTTTGAGGTCTCATATGCTCAAACTATGCCCAGTGTAGCACACAGTTCCCTTCTGCTGCCTTTGGATCAAATTGTAGAACTTAGAGGTGGGGAGATGGTGCAGGGGTTAAGAGCACACTGGCTGCTCTTCCAAAGGACCCAGGTTCAAATCCCAGCATCCAGTTCACGGCTGTCTGTAATTGTGGAGCGTGGTGGTGCACACCTTTAATCTCAGCACTCCGGAGGTAGAGGCAGGCAGAACTCTGTGAGTTCATGGCCAGTCTGGTCTACAAAGTGAGTCCAGGACAGCCATGGATATATAGAAAAACTCTGTCTCAAAAAAAAAAAAAAAAAAGGATGTAGAACTCTCAACTCCTTCTCCAGTTCTCCAACACCCTGTCTGCCTGGACACTGCCATGCTTCTACCATGATGATAATGGACTAAAATGTCTGAAACTATAAGCTACCCTCAATTATATGTTTTTTGTTACAAGAGTTGCCTTGGTCATGGTGTCTCTTCACAGTAATAAAAACCTAACTAACTAAAATAACTTCCTATAAGCATTCAGTAATAGAGATATATCTGTGTGATTTTTCCCCCCTTTGGTTTTTCCAGACAGAGTTTCTCTGTGTAACAGCCCTGTGGATTCACTCTGTGGACCAGAATGGCCTCGAACCCACAGAGATCCACCTGCCTCTGCCTCCTGAGTGCTGGGATTAAAGGCATGTGCCACCAAGTCTGGCTGTGTGAATTATTTTTATTTCTCCTGCGATTTAAAGATATCAGCCAGCCATTCATGCAGAGAAAGGCCCATAGGAGAATGAATATGTAAGGATATGCAAGAGTGGATGAGGTCAAGGCAGGCTAGATGGCATAGCAGGCAAAGGTGCTTGCCACTAAACCTGATGACCGGAGCTCTCTATTCAGGGTCTGCGTGGTTTAAGGAAAAGACTGACTCCTGCATATTGTCATCTGACCTTCACATTTGCACCATAGCTTGAGCTCAGACAGACAGACAGACAGACACACACATATAAGTATATAATCAAGGAATGAATGAAATGAGATCACTTAGGTGTTAAATGGGTCCTTGTGTTATTTTTGTGAATGTGGCCCAGGAAATGTACTTGCTCTTCTCTCAGCAAGTGAGTAAGCCCAGGTCTGCAAGGGCTTTTAGATCGAGCGATACGATAGGAAGCTGAGAGCAGTTGCTGCACAGAGGCATGCCTAGCAAGCCATCACGCTTTACCTCCAAGCCTGAACTGTGTCTATGCCTGGACAGGGAATTAGGCGCATGATCTGATTTAAAGCAGTGAAGTCATGGATTGTTTTCTTCTCTTAGGTTGATAAAGTTAATTTTCATCTTTAGTTAGCAGTTTGCACATGCATATTGAAAATAAAATGTTCCTTACTGGTGCTTTTATTCTTCCTAATGTGTGTTCTTGTTTATTTAGAATTCAGGCAGGTATGTAAAAGGTATGTCTGGGGTCAGGGCTTGATCATTCTAAATTTCTGAGTGAAACAAGATTTCTTCCATGAAACAAAATGTGAAAGGAACTCTTGAGTGAAGTTTGCCAATAGTTCAGAAAATGGACTGACATGCAGATTTTGACGTACCTGGGGAGTATCTTGTTTAGATTTTCTGTTAATTCTTTCATGAAACGATAAACAATGCAATGCCCAGATCTTGATCTGTTTTGTTAGTTTCTGGTTGGATCCAGAACCCTTTAGTAGGTAATGGTGCATTGCTGCCTTAGAGAACTGGAAAGCTCCACTGATCAGTGTCTGTCAGAGCCACTTGGTGGTTCACTGAGGCTGAGCAGCAGCCATCTTGTAAACATGGGTGTGTTCCTGCTTCTCAGTGTCCAGTGACTCATGAGCAGATAGGAGAGCTGTGTACACCCAGCTGGTGCCACCACCAGATCGTGTGGAGTTTTTGCTCACTAGGTTCTTTGCTCTTTGTTGCTCTTTAAGACTGAAATCTTAGAGCTGTTATTTTGGGCCCCATGGGAAGAGACTGGTGTGAATAGTGCTGCTTCCTTTGGAAGCAGAGAAGTATGTTTATGCTTTGGACTTGGATAGACTATGCTGGCTCAACTCTTTGCTTGATTCTTTTAAATGAAAAGATGAAATCATAATTCCTAGCTTCATAAAGCTGTTTTGAGAATGAAATGAGATAGGGTATCTTAATATACATTCTGGTCCAGAAGAGCTCAATAAGAGTTATTTTTCTGGACCAGCAGGATGGATCATTTGGTAAAGGGGGTTACTGCTAAGCCTGACAATCTGAGTTCAATCCCCAGGAACCACGTGGGGGAATGCTATCACTGACCTCTGCCAGTTGTCCTCTGATCTCTGCGTATGTGCTGTGGCGCACACACATGTACGCACAAATACATGTAACTGAAATTTCTTGAGGAATTATTCTTCTAGCTGGTCATGATTGCATATCTGTAATCCCAGCACTCAAGGGGTACAGATAGCAGGATCAAGAGTTCAAGGTAATTCTTGAATTTATAACAGTTTCTAGCCCGAGCTAAAACAAAAATGGGCTAGTGAAGTGGCTTGAGGTAAGGACAGTTGTTACATACGCATGAGGACCTGAGTTTGAATCTCTGGCATCCATGTGTATGCCTGGAACTCAGCATGGGAGGGTAAAGACGCAGATCCTGGAACTCTAACTGCAGTGGGAACTTCGGGTTCAGTGAGACCCTCTTTCAAGGAGATAAGGCAGGGAAAGAGAATAGAACACCTGCACACACATCATTATACCACACATACACATTATTTGAGAATTTTCTCTTATTTCTTCTTTTTATTTTTTTCTTAAAATAGCAGAGTTGACCTCCTTCCTAGTTAACATTAGATCACAAAACAAGGGAACAGAGTTAGCATGTATTTGAAACTCACACTAAAACCCACATGCTTCGTGTCTCCAGCCTTTCCATATTACATTAAGCCTGCGCTAGAGAACACTGATGCACTCTGAGGAGCTGGCACTGCTTTCCTTCCCCTGTTCATGCTCACTCAGAGCTTTGTTTGGGTTGCTTTCCAGTTCTGCAGATGTCCATGAGCTGGCGGTTATAATTGTTGTCTGAGAGAGGGGCAGTCCAAGCAAGTCAGTAGATTACCGTGTTCTGCATTTAATGATCACTTCTCTCTGTACTCTCCCATCATAGAAATGTGTTTGAATAGCCATGCGTGGTGGTGCACGCCTTTAATCCCAGCAATCGGGAGGCAGAGGCAGGTGGATCTCTGTGAGTTCGAGGCCAGCCTGGTCTACAAAGTGAGTCCAGGACAGCCAGAGCTGTTACACAGAGAAACCCTGTCTCAAAAAAAAGAAAGAAATGTATTTGATCTTGCTGTTCAATCACATAAGTTACTGCTTTCTGACTTATAAGCTGTTACAGGATTAGATGACTTCACACATTGATACGTGCAGCGGTCTCCCCCCTTAACACTTGTGTTTATAGCCAGATAATGCTAGCACTGTGTGACCACTGATCAAGACGTGGTTTCCTTCTCAGCACTTGGTCAAAAACACTCATAAACATTACATAAGTGAGGCAGTAGGTGGCCAGTGTTTAGCAGCATTAAAAATAAACTGACCTGTTTAATTTATGATCTGTGTGTGAGTGTATGATACAGTGTACATACTTGCATGTGTGGAGGTCAGAGCATCTTGGAGAAGTCACTTTTCTCCTTCCACCTTTACATGGGGATCACTCAGGTTACCAGACTTATATGGCAAGTGCTTTAGACCCACTGAGCCATCTTGCCAGCCTTTGTGGATTTGTTTTTCTTTGAGGCAAAGTTGCACTATATAGACCGTGATGTCCTCACACTTGCCTGTCTCTGTTTCCTGAGTGCTGGGATCAAAGGCATGCGCCACCACACTCACCTTTCTGTTTTTGAGACAAGGCCCTTGTAGCCCCAGCTGGACTAGAACTGCTCATTCTCTTGCCTCTGCCCTCAAGTACTGTGATTGCAGGCGTGTATCTTAGTGCCCGCTCAGCATATGCTCGTAAGTGCTTAGGGCTTGGAGATGGCTTAGCAGGGAGGGTGTTGTTTTGTAAGCATAAGGACCAGAGTTGAGGGTTTGCAGAAAGGAAGGCCAGATACAATAGCATGCTTTTGTAGGCCCAGTTCATCTGTGCTAAGAGACAGAGACAGGACAATCGCCAGAAGCTTGGCAGCCACCTAGCTTGATGTATGTAGTCAGCCAGGAAGAGATCTGCCTCAAAGCAAGGCTAACAAGGACAGATACCTGAGGTTGCCCTCTGACTTCTGTGTATACAGGCACACACACACAGTCCACAGACACAGTGAATGGGTGAGTGTGTTTGCGTGTGTGTGCACACATGTGCACTTGCACATGAATGCATGCTTAGGTTAGTGTTTCTCAAACTACTGGTTCTTAGATCTCCTTTGTATTCATATAGATTGTTAAGGACTCATTGACACTATAGTGAATTAAAACTGGAAAATTAAAGCATTAATTTATTTTGAAATAAAAATGGTAAACTCATCTTGTTAATGTGACTAGCATAATTTTGTAAAGCAAAAAGTGTGAAATGTGGTATTTTATATTTTTACAAATCCCCTTTGTATCTATTTGCGTATAAGATGGCAAGTTCACAACTGCTTAACTTTCTACTAGCTGCCAGAGTATAACATATGCCCTGTGGGAGATGGATGCCACGATAGCTTGTAAGAGAAAAAGGGAAATATTATCTTATTATCACAAAAATAATTTTAACCTTTTCAACTCCCTAGAAAGATGTGAGGTCTCTCTGGTCCCTGTGACACTCAGAACTGCAGGTTTAGTGATTGTTCTTGGAGGCCTCGTCTCAGGCAAAGGGTACTTTGTTGGTTCAGAGGCAGCAGAGAGTGAAATGTAGGCTCCCTTTCAAATCCCTTTTGAATATTTTGCTTTGTATATTAATTACCATTTTAAGGTTAGTTATTAAATAAAATCTTTATCTTCCTTCTGGTAAAAAGATGTTAAAGGTAATAGATTGATGATTGTAGGGGGATGGTTTTGATTTGTTTTATGAGACAGCATCTCACTCTTTAGCCCAAACTGACCTATAACTCATTATGTAGTTCAGGCTAGCCTGAAAGGTGAGGTAATCTTTCTGCCTCAGCCTGCCAAATGCTGAAATTGCAACATTGCACCACCAAGCTGGGCTCCAGCAGTTTTCATGGGTCACATGCTCCCAGCCTTTGTTCTTGTTTCTGCATAGGACCCAGATGAGCCCTTAGTAGGGTTAACTGTAGAAAGCAACTTCTTTGCTCAGAAGTCTTTCTTCTGTTTTAAACATCATGTGTCCATTTCTTTGGGTGTTGGGGTTGTGATGTGTTTTTTCCTAGATGAACATTTAGCTCTGCCGGCCCTCCCCCCACGTCCTTCCCTCCTCCCGCCCTCCCTCCCACCTTGGCTTTGTCAAACCTGACCTCAGGGCAGAGTGCAGAGCACTGTGCAGAAGACTTCCTTCTGCCTGAGTGAGGGTGGCCCCATGCTGTCCCTGCCCTTGTGATTCTTGAGTATCCCCAGCTGACAGGCTACCCAGAAAGGGAGCCAGTGGCTGGATTTCAGAGCCGGCAGTTTGACCATAAACTGCAAGGCCATCTGTTGCCCCAAGATCTGCAGCTGCCATAGTAAGAATCTCAACTGGACCTTTTGTTGCATTCTTTGAGGTCCATATAGTGTTATTATTTAAAAGAAGAATTAGGCCAGGCATGGTGGCTCACACCTTTAATCCCAGAGGCAGGCGGATCTCTGTGAATTCAAGGCCAGCCTGGTCTACAAAGTGAGTCCAGGGCAGCCAACGATACACAGAGATCCGAAAAATACCTGTGTATTTTTCAATACCCTGTCTTGAAAAATCTAAAAAGAAGAAGAAAAAGAAGAATTAGTAAAATTAGTTTATTGGTAACATTAGTTAACATATATACTAATTAGTAACATTTGTTAATATATATGGGATAATTGATTCCCTTTATATTTTGGTATTAATAATCATATGAACCAATATTAAATATTAATAATTATTCAATAGGCAGAAGCAGATCACCTGTGAATTAGAAGGCCAGCCTCAGCTACTTAGTGAGTGTGGGTTAGAGTGAGGCCCTGTCTGAAAAAAGCATAAACTAATTTTATGTTTGTTTTGCCTTGCCTGTGTGTGTGTCTGTGCACCATGTGCCTGTGGAAACCAGAAGAGGGCTTAGGATCCCTCAGAACTGGAGTTAACAGACAGTTGTGAACCACCTTTTGAATGATGATAATTGACCACTGGTCCTCTGGAAGAACAGCCAGTGCTCTATGGTTTTTGAAGATAGTCTTTCTCTGTGTAACAGCCCTGGCTGCCCTGGAACTCGGTTTGGCCTCGAACTCACAGAGATCTGCCTGTTTCTGCTTCCCAATGCTGGGATTAAAGGTGTGTGCCACCATGCAGGACTCCAGCCCATCCTCTTAACCACTGAGCAGTCTCTCCTGTCCTGCATAATTTTTAATGGTCCTGAATGTCTAGATTTGGTGGCTCTTCCTTCTTTCTCCCTTGTAGGAGAATCTAGTGGAAGGTGAACAGTAATGGTTAGTCTTGGTAGAGAGATGTCTGCTTACAGGTTATAACTACATTGATACTTCAGGGAAGACTGGTTGAATGATTTTCAAAATGGCCATTTTATCTTTCCCTTCTCTCCCTCCCTCTCCTCCCCTGTCTTTTTGAGGGGTTGGTGCTAATGCACAGACTAGAATCTAACACTTAATCAACAGCGTAGTTGCCTTCACAGGGCTTTGCTATTTTAGTTCTGCTGGTGTGAATTATTCCCTGTTGATAGAACCTGGCTTCCCCTGCTAATGTGTGAGAAGCTAATGCTCACAGTGCTCTAAGCCGGCAGTTCTGATCTTTTTGTTCTCAGGACCTCCTTCCACTCTTCAGAATTATTGAGCAGGCTTTATAGATCTTATTTTTATTATTTCTAATTATGTTTATGTCTGTGGATATGTGCACACATATGTGCAGGTGTCTGTGGAAGACATCAGATCCCTTGGAGCAGGAATTACAGACAGGTGGGAGCTCCCTGGGTAATGGGAACCGAACTCAGGTCCTCTGGTAGAGCAATATGTGCTCTTGACACTGAACCATCTCTCCAGGCCTTGACTTGAGTTTTAACTGTTTTATTTATTGTTAAAAAAAGATAGAGTTGAGAGAAAATTAAAATATTTGATATCTTTTTTGTTTGTTTTTCTGTGACAAGATCGCACTGTGTAGCCCTGACTTGCCTGAAACTTATTACACTTCTAAACCAGGCAGCACTTGAATTTGTAACAATCCTCCTGCCTATCTATACCTTTCAAGTGCTAGGATTATGAGGATGTGCCACTGTGCTTAGCTTGCAATTCATTTTTTTAATAACAGTAAGGATAAGGCTATTAAATTGTTAGCATAATACATTTTTTAATTAGAAAAAAATAGCTTTGTGGTTTTATACATCTCTTTAGTGTCTGGCTTAACACAGCACAGCAGCCCACATCTGTGTGAACACATGATCTGCTGGGACAGATTGCACTTGAAAGGAGCATTTCGGCAGCCTGGGTAATGCTGGCTGCTTGGCGCTGCTGCAGTACCCCGTGAAGAGTGCTGTTCTCCTCGGCGGTGTTAGCCACCTTTCAGTCTGAGCCTTGCTCCACTGCAGCCTCAGGAACTCACTTCTCACCGTCTCAATCTGTAGCACTGCATGTCCCTCATTTGGAAACTACTTAGTTGCTGGACTATGCTGCTCTTCTAATGCTGGCTGCCTTCACTGGATAGTTTCAGTAAATAACGTTGGTTCCTATTACTGCCAATTTCACTAGAAAACTGTTTAAAGAACTGGGAGGTTGTCCAGCTCATGGTGGTGTGAACACATTTTTCAAAAATCTAAAACTCAGAATTTATCATTGGCAACCAGTGCCATCAGTTGTTCTCCTTGAAGTAACAGACTTACTTTGATCATTTTTGAGAAATGAGAAGATGTCTGTCAAATCTCCAAGCGTGAGGGAGTAGAGTTTATCTGCCAGTCTTTAAAATGAAATGGTGCTCCATTACCGAAGCAGGTAATTCAGCTTACAGTTCAGTTTCATAAATGGTCTCTTTGGAGACCTCTGTTCCCAGCAGAAATACTTTTTGGTTACTTTGCATTGAAGAATATTAAAAGGATATCTACTTAAAAATCAAGGTTTAGGGCCTAGAGAGAAGTCAGTGTTTGCTGCTCTTGCAGAGGACCCAAGTTTGGTTCCAGCACCCATGTCAGACAACTCAGAACCACCTGTAATCCACCTGGCTCCAGAGGACTCAGCACCCCCTTCTGGCTTCCACAGGCACTCACTCACACATGTACACATGCACACACACATGAATAAGAATAAAATAAATCTTTTCAAAAAAAGGACATGGCAGAAGTGGGTGGATTTTTGTATAATCAAGGCCAGTCAGGGCTACATGATGAGACCCTGTCTCAAAAACAAAAATAAATTTAAAAATGAACCAAAGTTTGAAACAGGAATTGTGTCATAGGCCTTTAATCCCAGCACTTGGGAGGTGGAGGTGGTAGATCTCTGAGTTTGAGGTCAGCCTGATCTACATAGCAACTTCCAGGCCAACAAAGGCTACTTATGAAGACCTTAATTCAAAACAAAAGAACCAAGTTTTGATTAATTGCTTTCCTAAATTTAGATATATTTTCTTACAAATCCATAGTTTGTTTTGTTTAACTGTTATCTTTTCTTATAGAAAACAAAATTTACCACATGGTGGCTCACAACCATCCACAATGTGATCTGATGCCCTCTTCTGGCTGCAGGTGTACATGCAGACAGGGCACTCATGCATTTAAAAAAAAAAAACACTCCTACAAAAAACAAAATTTATATTTCAGAATAGTTTTATTTTGAGTAACCATCAGTATCAGAAAAACATAAAGTGATAAGGAAAGGTCTCAAGTGCTACCACTTAGCCTCCCTGTGTAAGCAGTAGTGTGGCCATGATACCAGATTTGTCAAAATTAAGAGAGTAACGTTTGTCAGACCGCCTCTTGACCAGTTTTCCTACCAGTCCTGATGCTGTTCCAGTACAGGAAGTGCCGTTCTGTTGCTGTGGGAAGATAATTTTTTTTTGTTTGTTTTTTTTTTTAAGATTTATTTATTATGTATACAGTGTTCTGTCTGCAGGTATATCTGCAGGCCAGAAGAGGGCACCAGATTTCATTATGGATGGTTGTGAGCCACCATGTGGTTGCTGGGAATTGAACTCATGACCTCTGGAAAAGCAGCCAGTGCTCTTAACCGCTGAGCCATCTCTCCAGCCCCCTGTTTGTTTTTTTTGAGACAGGGTTTCTCTGTATATTCTGGACTGTCCTGGACTTACTTTGTAGATCAGGCTAGCCTTGAACTCACAGAGATCCGCCTGCCTCTGCCTCCTGAGTGCTGGGATTAAAGGTGTGTGCCACCACTCCCAGCCACTTTAATTTTTTTTAATTGGCATTGATTTACTTATGTTTTGTGTGTATGTATGTGGACGCGTTTGTGCTTTGACATGCGTGCGATGGTCAGAAGACAATTCTCCTTCCACTGTCTGGGTCCTAAGGATCAAACTGACTCAGGTCACCAGGCTTATTCACTATTCCATCTCCTGGCCCAAAGGCAGCAACTTTAAAACAGTACTTTTCCCTTTTTCCTACCACATTAAAAAAAATTAATGAATTTGTAGATTTAGGGAAAAATGCATAGGTAAGCAGTGTGAGCTCTGTGCACACCTTATCTCCATCTTGCAGAACTAAAACACACTTGTTACAATTGGGAGGCTATGGTGCATGTTGACGCATGAGGACCTCCAGCACTGCCCATCTGCTTATGTGGCTTCAAGGTTGGCATCAGCCTTAGGGCTGCTTCTGCTTCCCTGCCCAGAGTCTCCTGTGCTGGGGAGTGACAGGCACTCACAGAGCTACTACTTCAGTCTACCTGAAAGTGGCTTCTTCCTGTTTCCCCTCTCTTGTCTTCCCTTCTCTCTGCCTCTCTCCCTCTCTCTTTCCTCCCTACTTTACTTTCTTATTTCATTTAACTGCTCAAAAATAAAGAATACTTTTTGGCAAAGTATCTTGCTATGGATGTAGAGAAGAATGAAAATTTTTCTGTCCTTAAGGACTAGAATCCCAGTGATGAAGGGAAACAATTCTATAACCACATGTACACAAATTCAATTAAATTTAATTATGTTTTTGGTGTGTGTGTGTGTGTGTGTGTGTGTGTGTGTGTGTGTGTGTGAGAGAGAGAGAGAGAGGTGGTGGTGGTGTGTGTATGTGTGAGAGAGAGGTGGTGGTGTGTGTGTATGTGAGAGGTGGTGGTGGTGTGGGGGTGTGTGGGGGGTGTGTAGGTGAGAAAATAATTTGGGGGTATTCTCTTCTTCCATCTGTGAGATCCAAAGATTGAACTGAGGTTATGAAGCCTGGGTGCAAATGAGCCATCTCTCTGGCCCAATAAGTTCTGGACCATTTTTCTGAAACAGTCCTCTACCCATTTTCAGAGTCGTCTGGCTTCTGCACATGTCTGTCTGCTGTCTCTTCACATCATCAGTTTGCCACTCTTCAGGTGGTGGTGGCAGTGGGGCTTGGCATTCTGCTCTTTGAGTAGGACAGAACACAAAAGAGAATGGTGAGAAGAGTTACTTAGTGAGCTCCTACCTTGGCTTTTTTCATATTTATTTTTATTATTTTTTTGATTATATGTATATATGTGGGGGGAGGGGTTATATGCATGTGAGTGCTGGCACCCTATTAGTCTAGAAGAGGGTATTGGGTCCCCTGAAGCAGAGTTACAAGCAGTTGTGAGTCACTGTACAAGGGTGCTGGGAACTGAACTTGGGTCCTCTGCAAGAGCAGCAAACACACTTAACCCCTGAGCTATCTCTCCAGTCCCCATCACCCCATCATGGCTTTTTGATGTGTTTCATCTCTAAAACAGCTTTATCCCCTTCTACACATTAAAAACCAAGTTCACACAGTCCTATTAGTTTGCCCAATGTCTTAAGAGCAGAGATTGTCCGACTTCAAAACAGGGGCTCCTCCTACGGTATCATGATGCTTTTCCAAGGAGATGGGAGCCAGGAAGCAAAGACAGAGACAGGTGTGGCAGAGAAGTATCCTGACACCTTATAACTGATCATGGCTGTCATGTTGGAAGAGGTAGAACCATCAATGTGGGGGGTATTGGGCATCCCTGGCATGAGCGATACTTTTGTCAGTTTTCTGAATGAAGGGCTTTCACCCTATGTGGACTTCATTTATTTTGAGAACTAGAAATTAAATGAAGGTTGTGTCCCCATTTCCCTTTCCTCGCAGATTAAAATGCTCCCCCAGTGGAAAGCACGTGCTCCATGCAGGCATTTCCTGTTGGAGTATTGATGTGAGGGGAGTGCACCTGTTTCATTGGAGAATTCGTATAATTGAGATTCCTTAGGGTGAATTTTTATGATAATTTCTGTGGAAATTCTCTTAAACATAAAAATAATGGCAGCAGAGTGTATAAGCATTCTATTTCAGTTATGTATAGTGTTTTCTGATCTCAGAAAGAGGCACAGAGTAATGTGATGCAAAGCTTTGAGGGGAAAAAACAAAAGCTTTCCTAAGGAGCCTTAAAATCATTATTTCATAGGTCCATTTATTCATTTATTTTTACTCACCTTCAGTAGTTAAAAATTAAGTTGGTGCTCTGCCATGCTCCTGTGGTTCCAGCACTTGGCAAGCAGAGTCAGTAGGGACGAAATGTAACTCCAGTCATCCTCAACTGAGCAGCACATGTGAAGCCAGCCTGGGCTGTGGGGCTTTACACTGCTGCTGTCATCCCATCGAGCTCGGGGAACCTGAAGTTATTCAGATCCAGTCGTGTCTGTTAAGGCAGTTGTTGATATGTCTCTGTGCTTTTTGAGTTTTATTCATATATAGACTGTATGTGTTGAGAAAACTAGGCTGTGTTTATTACATGGAGTCTTCCACATCCTGGATTTTGCTGGATATATTCTCATAGGAAGGTTATTTTTCTGTTTGTGTTTTTGTCAGGATCTTCAGTAGCCCAGGCTGGCCTTGAATTTCTGGTCCTCCTGTCTTCGACTTCCACGTGCTAGTATCAAAGGCATGTGGCACCCACCTGCCTTCATAGTGACATTTAACATGTTCCTCTGTCCTTTTTGTTTCTTACAAATTGGTAGTTGAATATAGAGACTTGTTTAAGTCTCACTCATATATATCTGAGCAGTATTTATTTGCTTGTTTTGGGGATGGAGTCTCACTGTGCAGCCCTGGCTGGCCTGGAATTCGCTGTGTAGACCAGCTCACAGAGCTCTGACCAACTCCGCTTCCAAGTGCTGGGAATTAAGGTGTGTGCCACCACACCCGGGTGTTTCTTTTTTATTATCAAGAACATATCATGCTTGATATTAAAAAGGTGGAATAGCATTGTTATTAGGAAACCCATAATGCTTAAAATTTTTTTAACTTTTAAAATTTTTTTTGTGATATTAGTAGCCACTGATTTCTTTCTTTCTTTTTTTTTTTTTTTTTTTTGGTTTTTTTGAGACAGGGTTTCTCTGTGTAACAGCCCTGGCTGTCCTGGACTCGCTTTGTAGACCAGGCTGGCCTTGAACTCACAGTGATCCTCCCAAGTACTAGGATTAAAGGTGTGCGCCACCATGCCTGGCAAATTTATGTCTTTATAAGTATTGTAAATAATAATTAAAGAATAACAAAATTTCAGGAGCTGAAGAGATGTCTCAGAGGTTAAGAGCACTGGCTGCTCTTCCAAAGGTCCCAGAAACCACACAGTGGCTCATAACCATCAATATTAAGATCCTAACATCTATATAAGAGGTGCCCTCTTCTGGCGTGCAGGCATACATACAATACAGAACACTATACATATTTATTTATACATCTTTTTAAAAAAGAATAACGAAATTTCTCCTCCTCTAAATTTAGTTCTTATTTCATATAGGAAAAATAAATGTTTCCATTTATTTACTTGTTTGCAAACTGACTCAGTTATTTAACATCTTTCAATAGTGACCAGTTAGTATTTGTAACATGAAGCTATTAACTTATTCGTCAGTTTTTGATTTTCATCGTTTGAATCCCTGAATGTAAACTCTTCATATTATTTTAGTTTATCATAGTTACCGTCTTTACTGATTCTCATATTGTTTCACCTTTGGCCACTACTACTTCATGTAGGTTCACATGTCCTTGTGACAGGTGTCCCTGTTGTCTTTGATAGCTGCCATGTTATCTGGTGTGACCAAATAATCCAGGCTCATTTTGTGCATTTCCTGCCTGTGATGGTTGTCAACTGACAACATATGGAATTAACTAAGACCCATGCAACTGGGTACACTGTGAGGTGAGGGGTGTTTGTTCTTAATTAAATCATTTGAGAGGGGGAAAACCCACTCCCCCAAATGATCTAATTAAGAACAAAAAATAAGCCGGGCGGTGGTGGCACACACCTTTAGTCCCAGCACTTGGGAGGCAGAGGCAGGTGGATCTTTGTGAGTTCGAGGCCAGCCTGGTCTACAAAGTGAGTCCAGGACAGCCAGAGATATTCAGAGAAACCCTGTCTCGAAAAACCAAAAAAAAAAGAACAAAAAATAGACACAGATCTTTTTTTAGGTGTAAAGATCCACCTTTAATCTGGGCCATACCTTCTGGTGGCAGCCTATATAAAGGACATGGAAGAAGGAAGCTTGCTCTGTTTGCCTGCTTGCTGTCGCTGGCAAGTCCATTGCTTTCCTGGTATTAGAGCCTGCTTCTGTGGGATTCTGGTGTATACTGAAGACCAGCTGAGACACCAGCCTGTGGACCAAACAACTACTGGATTCTTGGACCTTTATTGGTAGACAGTCATTGTTGAGCTAAGTAGACCACTGTCTGTAAACCATTGTACTAAATCCCCTTTCTCTGTATATAAGTTCTGTTCCCCTAGAGAACCCTTACTAATGCACTACTAGTCATTTAAGTTAAACAGCCTGATTCCTTTTAGTAGGAAAATTTCAAGACAGTAGGAATAAGAAGCTATTGTCTGTTTGGTTTTATTTCTACGGCTTTTCTTTTTTTTTTTAAGATTTATTTTATTTATTTTATGCATATGTGTGTTCTATCTGCATGTACACCTGCATTCCAGAAGAGGACACCAGATCACATTGTGGATGGTTGTGAGCCATCATGTGGTTGCTGGGAATTGAACTCAGGACCTTTGGAAGAGCACTAGGCAGTGCTCTTAACCGCTGAGCCATCTCTCCAGCCCTTCTACGGCTTTTCAATTGACAGAAAAAATACCACCTCTTGCTTTCTTTATTTTGTTTTTTGTGGGGCTTTTTGATTTTGTTTTTTTGTTTGTTTGGTTTGGTTTGGTTTTTCGAGACAGGGTTTCTCTGTGTATCCCTAGCTGTCCTAGACTCACTCTGTAGACCAGGCTGGCCTTGAACTCACAGAGATCCTCCTGCCTCTGCCTCCCAGGTGCTGAGATTAAAGGCATGTGCCACCACACCTGGCTGCTTGCTTTGTTTTTATTTCCTGACTCTGAAAGCAGTCTGGCATGGACTCTAAATGTGATGTTTTTTTCCTTTCCAACCCAGGAAGAGTGGCAGGAAAGGTGGTGTATCTAGATTCTCATTTACTTTATCTCATGACACTCCCCTCAGAGTGACATCATTACCTGTGTGACTAGTGTTTGCCGTATTTTATTTTTTGCAATTCTCTTTATCCTTGAAGTGTATTTCACTAGAGATGTGTCAGTAACTATGAAAGGGCTTTTCCCCCTTCTTTATCTTTATAATATACCGATTGGATGCAAATTAGACTCCTTTGCTTTAGTTTTACTTGTAGAGATGGCTTCCATAAAAGCTTGACTGTATTTGCCTCCTACGTTAACCTTCCTATGTCACAGAGCTTTCCCCACTTTGTTTTCACTTAATGTACCCTGGAGTCACTTGATTGTCTACTCACAAAGTTTTCTTACCCATTGTTTTGCGAACAAGGTGGCTGGGATATTCAGTTAACTTTATTAAACTTGGGTCCATTTCTCATCTCTATTATGACAAAAGAGAGTCCTACAGTGAACAGACTTACCCTGTATTTTCTTGTGGTTCCTGGCAAGAATATCAGTGTGATTTAAAGTTATCTGTTACTTAAATTATGGTCAATTAAATGTCTGTAATAGATTTAATGTAATAATAATATTTACTTAAAGAGCTTGCTGTAGATAGTTAGAGAAATACAAATCAAACCACAGTGAAATTTCACTTTACTCCCACCAGGATGGCTCATATAATAATAATTTGGGGGCTGGAGCAATAGCTAAGAGGTTAAGAGCACTAGCTGCTCTTCCAGAGGACCTGGGTTGGATTCCCAGCACCCACGTGGCGACTCACAACATCTTTTCCTTTTTCTAGCCTCATCAGGCACCAGGTATTTATGTGGTGCACAGATGGGTGCAAAACATACAAAATAAGCTGGGCGGTGGTGGTGCACGCCTTTAATCCCAGCACTTGGGAGGCAGAGGCAGGCGGATCTTTGTGAGTTCAAGGCCGGCCTAGTCTACAAAGTGAGTCCAGGACAGCCAGGGCTGTTACACAGAGAAACCCTGTCTCGAAAAATCAAAAAAAAAAAGTATAAAATAAAATCAAAATTAAGTAATTTAAAAAAAATGAGCCAGGACTGGTAGGTAGTTCAACACTTGTAATCCCAGTGTTCAGTAGCCTGAGGCAAGAGGATTGTGTTTCAGGCCAGTGTGAACTACAAAGAGAGGCTTCCTCAAAAAAAAAGGTTGAACATAGCAAATGTTAGCCATAGTATGGAGATACTGAGACCCTGTGTATTATAAATATTAAATGTAAATATTTTACAGCCATTTAGGAAAAAAGTTGGCCTTTCCTCCAAAAAAAAAAAAAAAAAGTTACTGTCCTAAGTTAGGGTTACTATTGCTTTAATGAAACACCATGACCAAAGTAGCTTGGAGAGGAAAGGGTTTATTTCAGCTTACACTTCCAGGTGACATTCCTGTCACAGACTAAAGAAGTCAGGACAGGAACTCAAACAGGGTAGGAACTTGGAGACTAGAGCTGATGCAGTGTCTTACTCCCCTTGCTTGCTCAGTCTGCTTTCTGGTAGAGCCCAAGGCCACCTGCTCGGAAGTGGCCCCACCCACAGTGGGCTGTGTCCTCCCCTAACAATCACTAAGTAAGAAAATCCTCTATAAGCTTGCCTACAGACCATTCTTATGGAAGCCTTTTTCTTATTTGGGGTTCCTTTCTCAGATGACTGTAGCCCATGTCAAGTTGATATAAAATTAGCCAGCACAGACACCGTGTGACCCAGCAGTTCCACTCACTATCCTTGTGAGGAATTAAAACAGCCAACAGAAACTTTGTTTACATATGTAATAACAGCTCAGACATTACCAACCCATAAAAAGATAAACAAAATGTGTGTCCATGAATGGAATGTTATTCAGCCATAAGAAGGATGAAGTAAGTTTCAGCAACCTAGGAAGAGACAAGAACTTCTTCAAGCTGAGAAGACCTGTGTAGGAAAATCCCATAACCAACATACTGACCATGAGAAACTGGGTACTTTCCCAGTAAGATAACATGACCAGGATGTCCACTCATGCCATTCCTGTGTTCCAGGATCCACATGAGTATTCTGTCTTGTAGTAAGTTGTTAGCTCTCCTGAGTCTTCACCAGTTTGTGACAGGTTCTCAATTAGCTAGCTTTTTTTAAAATCAATTTTCTAATTGTTAATGAAAATACATTGCTTTGTGTGATAGTGCATGTCTGTAATCACAGCACTTGGGAAGCTGAGGCAGGACACTTCTGCAAGATTGAAGTCAGCCTGGTCTATATAAGTGAGACCCTATCTCAATACATACATACATACATACACCCACACACATACACACACACACACACACACACACACACACACACACACACACACACACTTATTTTTGCCCATAATGCTCTCAGACTTCACTGTGGCCCTAACTGCTGTCAGATGAAAAATTAGGTGAAACCATGTGCATTTTCCCAAGAGAAACTAAGTCTTCTTTCAGGGTAGGAAATCCTCTTGACTGACAAGACTTAACAATTCCTTTTCAAGCAATGGAACAGAGAGAGGACTAGGGGAACTTTGTTTCCAGAGTTGGAATGGGATGGCATAAAATCTCTTGCAGGAGTGTTGACTCTTTTTTGAGTGGAAGTTTTTAGGGCTATTTTGGAAAATCAAAGTATGACTGTTGTAAATTATCTAGTTTATTGTTGCTGCCTGCGTCCTATCTCTCAATCTGGTATGGCGCGTAGTTGAAAGTTCCCTTAGAGGGTCTGGCAGGTTGACTGATCCTGAGGCTCTTTCGTTTGCGTCTGTGTTTGTGTTCACCTGCTTGTTTCTGGTCAAGATCCAGGACATAGTCTCATGACCTTTCAGCATTGACACCAGCTAGCAAACCACGAATATGCAGCACACTTTAAACATGCCAGAGTCCTCAAAGGACTATGATGAAGGCCAAATGTCCACACTGGAGCCATTGTTTCTAGTTCATTGTAGTCCAGCTATCGTCTATGTTGGTCTATACTCACAATAGGGAAAATGATCTCCTGCTAGCATACTGTTATGGTTGGTGGAGGTGTTTCCTTCAGTTCAAACAAATTTAAAGTCTTGAATATTTAGGAAAGCAATCCAAATGTCGTCAACAAGACAGATCAATTGTACCAAAATGACAGATGTTTTGTCCTAGCATGAATAAAGGCTCCTGATTTTCAACCCAGCCACCTACCATCTAGATGGGTAGTTCTCAATCCATGGGTTTTGACCCCTTTGGGGGTAGCAATACCCTTTCACGGGAGTCACATACCAGATATTTATACTATAACTCATAACAGTAGCAAAATTACAGTTATGAAGTACCAATGAAAATAATTTTATGAATATTTAGGAAATAATATAGTTCCACCACAACATGAGGAACTATATTAAAGAGTTACAGCATTAGGAAGGTTTAGAACCACTGCTCTATATAGTTTCTCTTCTTCCCTCAAGATGCTAGAGAAAGGATTTTGCTTTGTTATATAGGTGGTACAGGGGTATGTGCTGAACAGGAGCCACACAGAAGTCCTTGCCCTGTTCTTGTCCTTAGCTTCCAACAGAGATGGAAAATGACAACAGCAGTGAGTTCCTTGCTGCCTGCTGTCCTCTTTCTGATTAAACAAACCATTGTCTTTCTGTTAATCATCTGGTGATGGAAACAAGCTGCTTGTGCTAAAGCTGTTAAGAGCTGAGACTCAAGCCAGGCGTGGTGGCGCACGCCTTTAATCCCAGCACTCGGGAGGCAGAGGCAGGAGGATCAATGTGAGTTTGTGGCCTGCCCGGTCTACAGAGACAGTCCAGAACAGCCAGGGCTACACACAGAGAAACCCTGTCTCAGAGGGAGTGAGGGAGAGAGGAAGGGTGCTAGTGAGCTGAGACATAAGAAAGTTTGTGTACCGTAGTTCCCACTGGTGTTTGTGGACAAGTAGGAAAGGGTGCCAGGGGAAAAGAAGCACCAGCAGACACACTCACCTACTGAACATCAGTTTCTCAGAACACTGGAGGGTTTTCCCAGTAACAATAACTAAGAAAGTACCACTTTTCTCTGTGTCTTTTTTAAAATTAAGCATCTGCACATGTGTGTACATGTGTATGCACACGTGTGTGAGGGTACATGTGTATATGTGGTAACACAAAGTTGACATCAGGTAGCTTTTTCAGTTGCTCTCCACTTTATGAGGCAAGATCCGTTGCTGAACCTGGAATGTGCTAATGCTAGTCTTCTCGGCAGCTTGCTCTGAGGGACTGGTAATCTGTCTCCCAAGTGTTGAAGTACGAGAGGCTGCTACACATGATAGGCCTTTTCACTAGTCCTGAGGATCCGCTCTAGTTCTCACACTTCCGCAGCAGACACTTCATTCACTGGCCGTCTTCCTAGCCTTGGATCTCAACATCTTACCGTGAAAAATAAGCTCTGCTGTTAACCAAGTGTTCTAAAACCCCTGGCACACATGCAGAGGAAGGGTCCTGGCAGTAAATGTTTTGACATGTTGGCAAATGGAATATCATGGTGTGGCCTGGGACATTGAGGTACAAGGTGAATCTTAAAGCATTACACTGGGATGTGTATCAGTTAAAAGCCACGTGAACTTTAGGTGTGACACAGACCATGGGAACCAACTTCTTTTGTAGGAAAATGAACCTCAGGAAGGTAAAAACCAAAGCAGAGGCAAAAAATTGATACCTTTGATTCTTTCAGCCAGAGCTGTTTTCCGTGGATCCATGCTGCCTTTTTATTTGACTGCTTGAGAAAAACGTAAGCAAAGAGACTCTTAGAGATGAGGGTAAATGAAAAGAGCTCTTTGACTTCTCCAGAAACGCTGAGTCCAAAGCTATGAAAAGCACCGTGTTGTTGGTGAGTTTTCCCACAACCGCCCTGTCCCCATTTCCTGCTGACACCTGCTATATATGTGAAGTAGAAAGAAGTCTTCCTGCCTGTGATTGTCCAAACCATGCTGAGCACACTGAGTCCTGTCCAGCACCAAGAGGTTTGTTTGTCTAGGAGTTGTGTTTACAAGCCCTCTGTCAACCTGCCAGTCTCTTACTTCAGAGAGAAACACCTGGTTTTCTCTTAACAGCATGGTAGTTGTGCAATCTCGATTCGTTTTCTTCAGGCTAGATGCCGAGTTCAGCACTGTAAAACAAAGCATTTTTGAATGTTATAGCAGAACCAGTTTGGTTTCCATTAATACCTGAATCTCACTTTGGAGTAGGAATAGGAGGGTCAAGGGTGTGGCACGCGGAGAAGTATGGCTGATGCTGGGCCAGCCCTGCAGGTGAGCAGGAGGCAATTCCTGCAGAAACTTTCTAGTTATATCTGTCAGCGTGTCCACAAAATTCATTAAAACCTAGTGCCTTGTCAGTAAAATCTAGTGAAGTAAACATAGCATTATTAGAACATAATTAACCAGAAAGGGGAGCATTAAAAAGTAGAACCCCTCTGCTTGCCCATGGTGCCTTTTGGCCAAATGTAATACCAACCTAAGAAAAGAATAGTCATCACAAAAATATTTTCTTTCCAGTCAGGAAGCAGACTCACAATGGAGACCACTGCTCTGCTGTGCATTTTGAGATGTGCAGGAAACAACCAGTCATTACCAGCAGAGCTTTTCCTGCTGATGAATGAACCCTGAGGCCACAGTGACCTGTCCTGTTAGTGGACATGTGGAATCTGGTCGTTGCACTGACCTTGTCCTTACAAGCTTTCTGTAAAGCTGAAACAACATTCCTCTAGTTACAAGTTAACTCTTACTGAGCAAATGAGAACCAGAAGGAGAACAGATCCCTTGTAGCAGCAAAGTGAAGTGTGCTGAGGGGCTTCTATGTTGGGTTTTTTATTTGAATTTTGACTCCATTTGCAGGGAAAATTTTCATTCCATTTCTTTCTCTTACTGCAGAACCATAATAAAACTGGCTGGATTTTTTTTGGCTGTGAGATGTGCTGTGGTAATTAGACCTAAGGCTTGAGAATGCTAAGACAGGCACCTACTACTGAGCTTTTGCCCCAGCCAAACTGCTTTCTAATTTATGGTGCTTTTTCCCCGGGGCAATAGATTTCGTGCAGTGTGTTTTTATTGTATTCACCCAACTCCCACTCTCCCCACATATACCCCTCTTTAAATACCCATCCAACTTCTCACCTTTTTTTTTTTTAACCCATCAAGGCCACTTTGTGCTGCCAGAATATTCTTGGATGTGTGGTCATCCCCTGGAGTGTGGTGGGTTTACTAGGGACTACACTCTTGGAGAAAATTGCCTTTCCCAGGAGCTAACACTTGCCAACATGGCTAGGTGTAGGGTTTTGTGCCTAGTTCCTTCTTCATGCTGGGATTTGGTCTGGCTTGAGCTTTACAGATCTTGTGCATGCTCTCACAACTACTGGGCATTCACACGTGCAGCTGCCCATGTGTACGGAAGAGGCCTGTTCCTGTTAGTCATCTGCTGCCTCTAGCTCTTCCTCGATGGTCACTGAGCCTTTAGGGAAGAGAGTACAGTATATGTTCCAGTTAGGGCTGAGCATTATTCAGTCTTACGTTCTCTGCGCCTTGGCCAGTCGTGGCTCTCTGCATTGGTCACCACCTAATGAAGCTTCTCAGACGAGAGTTAGGTGGTACATTGACCTGTGGGTACTGGTGTTTTGTTGAAGGATCTCCTCACCCACCACTCAGACAAGAAACTTTCCGATAGAGAGTATAAGTGGTTTAAGTTTCAGTGTGCTAGAAGAGAAAAAGAAAACATCACTAACCAGGCATCCTTAGCCCACTATATACAACAGCAGTCTCCTTTAAGTCAGGCTATATTTGAGTAACAACTTTTTCGTCCCTCAGATCATCTTTTTCTCTTAGTGATTGATTGCTGATGGCGTCCTGTGGTTTAAAAGAGGCCCTGGGGACCGTTATCACTGTCTCTGTTACAGGATCATTGCCTAGTCCTGCAGATCTAGAAATATGATTTTTTAAAAAACCAAGTCATTTAGATTCTAATTAACTGATTGTGATACTTATAAGGCTAGTGTTACATTTCTTTAGAAACCCAGGTAGTATTGGAGATGGCTCCATGGCTTAATGACTTGCCTCCAAGTCTGACAGCCTGAGCTCAGGTCCCAGAACCCACGTGGTAGAAAGAGAAACCAACTCCCACAGGTTGTCCTCCAACCTCCATGTATGTGCGTTGACACGTACACATACGTGCATGCACACGCACTAATAAACAAACAGATAAAATCAACAACAAAAAAGAGAAACCCAGATATATAGGGCTGTGGATTTGCTTCACTTTTTAGAGTATTTGCCAAGTGTAATCACAGTCCTGGCCTCGATCACCAGCACTGGGGGTGTAGAGGTGAAAGGATCAAGTTCAGAGTCTTCCTGCAGTGTCTGGCAAGTGTGAAGCCAACCTGAAATACATGAGGTCTTGTCTAAAACATTAATAAATACAGAAAGAAAGAAATTCTGAGTGACCAGAAAAGACTAGAATAAGGAGTATCATTTCAGAAGCCCCTATGTCCAGCCAGTGTGAGTTTTAGGAGAGAGTAGGAAAGTTGAAAGGAGCAAGGACTCCACAGAAGAAAATTTCCCAGCACAGAAAGCCAGGCGTGGTGGTGCACGTTTGTCACTTGCCATCCCAGCTCTTGGAAGGTGGGGTCAGGAGTTGCAAGATTATCCTTGGCTACGTAGGAATTGTAGCTGATGAGGGGTCAGGGAAATGGGAGGTACGCGACTTCTTTTGGGGAGATTGATATATTCTGAATTAAGTGTTGGTAAGAGTTATTGCCACACTGAGACTATCCTAGCAGACCACTGAATTACACACTTTAGGTGGTAAAAACTGAGCCAGGGAGATGCTTAGCAACTGCTTGCTTGTCTCATATGGGTTTTTTGTTTGTTTGTTTGTTTGTTTGCTTGCTTTTTTGGCCATTCTGAGACTGAGACTGTTCATTCCAGTATCCTCTTTAATTGATTGTATCTTTTGATTCTTTGTTATTTAGGTTCTTTGAGTTCTCTATTTTTTCTTTCTTTTTTTTTTTTTTTTTAGGGTTTTTTCGAGATAGGGTTTCTCTGTGTATCCTTGGCTGTTCTGGACTCACTTTGTAGACCAGGCTGGCCTTGAACTCACAGAAATCCGCCTGCCTCTGCCTCCCTAAGTGCTGGGATTAAAGCCGTGCACCACCACACCCGGCAAGTTCTTTTTATTTTTTATTTATTAATCCTTTGTCACATGTATAGCTAGCAGAGATTTTGTCCCATTCTGTGGGCTATCTCTTCACTTGATTATTCCCTTTGCTGTGTAGACATGTTTAAATTTCATGGGTCTTGTCAGTTATTGGCATTATTTCCTGAGTGACTGAAATCCTAATCAGAAAAGTCCTTTGCCGGTTTTTCCTCTTAACAGTTTGAGTTTCATATCCTACATGAAAATCTTTGGTCTAGGTACAATTGCTTTTTGTACAGGGAGAGATAAGAATTTAGTTCTCCTATGGGTAGAGACCCAATTTTTCCTCACCATTTGTTGAAGACTGCCTTTTTCTCTAACATAGTTTTGCCATCTTTGTAAAAGAAAAAAAGTGAAGTCAGCGGTGGTAGCTCAAGCCTTTTATCCCAGCACTCGGAGGCAGAGGCAAGTGGATCTCTGTGAGTTTGAGGCCAGCCTGGTCTAAAGGGAGATCTAGGACAGCTAGGGCTGGTACACAGAGAAACCCTGTCTCAAAAAACCAGTAAAACAAACAACCTTATAGATTTGGGTTTTTTGTTTTTATTTTTGTGTATGGGGTTTGTCTGCATGTGCATGCAGTGCCTGTGGACCCCTGAAGAGGGCGTCAGATGTGTAGAACTGGAGGGACTGGTGATTGTGAACAACCATATGAATGCTGGAAATGAAACCCAGGTTCCCCTGGAAGAACAGCTGGTGCTCTTATCCACTGAGCCATCTCTCGCCCCAAACCTGCAGATTCAAGTCAGAAGGAGATGCCCTAAGTTCAGTGACACTGCTTTTTCAGGGTCTTATGTTTATTATAGGCCACCTGCACATTGAAACTTCTCTGCTTAGTGACTTTGCTTTCCCATACCGTCACCTTCTCCTCATCAGTGTTAACCCTGATAAATTATGGTCCTGTACCATAGAGTGGCATTCAGCGTTATAGGAGTGAGGATGTCCTTTATGTATTGATGGGAAATGAACTGTAAATGATTGTGGATGTTCAGATTTTTGGGCTGACAAGAGAGTTCAGCTGGTAAATGAGCCTGCCATCAAGCCTCCACTTGAAACCCTCAGAGCCACATGGCAGAGGAGAGAACTAAGTCCTGAAAATTGTCCTCTGGCCTCCACATAAAACACTATGGTACATACAGGTACGTGGACACGCTTACAGTTAAATAAGTAAATAGTATATAAAAATTCACTCTTTAGCTGAGTGTGGTGGCGCACGCCTTTAATCTCTGCACTTGGAAGGCAGAGACAGGCGGATCTCTGTGAGTTCAAGGCTACCCTCAAAGCGAGTGCAGGACAGCCAAGACTTCACAGAGAAACCCTGTCACGAAAACTTAAAAAGAAAAAATATTCAGTCTTTTTGCTCATTTTTAAATTATGTCTCCAGACTTCAGTTTGTTGGATTTGGATTTTGTCTGTCTGTCTCCCTCTCTCTCTTATTCTGTCTCTGACAGGGTTTCTCTGTGTAACAGCCCTGGCTGTCCTGGAACTCACTCTGTGGACCAGGCTGGCCTTGAACTCACAGAGATCCGCCTGCCTCTGCCTCCTGAGTGCTGCGTTTAAAGGCTTGTGCCACCATGCCTGGCCTCCTCTTTTTTTAAAGATTTATGTTATTTATGTGTGTGTGCATCTGTGTATGTGTCTAGGCACATGTATGTGTGGTTTCCTGCCAAGGCCAGAAGAAGACATTAGATCCCTTGGAGCTAGAGTTACAGATGTGTGCTAGGATCCGCGTTCTGCTTCTCAAGGCTGAGCAGCAAGGACTCTTAGCTCATAGTGAACATAAGCCATGGGTGGAGATTTATTGTGGTTTTGCCTTGGCTTCTGCTTACCCCAGCCACCTCGTAGACGGCCCCTGGGGCTCCTGCCTCAGGGATACGCCACTGTCAGAAACACAAGTGGCGCTGAGGCTTCTCTGTGCAGGTGAAGGTGATGGTGACAGTTCTGTCCTTGCTGTCGTCACCATCTGGTCCTTGTACTCATCTTGTTCCAAAGGATTTTGTTGGGATTAATTACAGGAAGTGGGGTGCTAGACACGTAAAGGTGGAGCCAGCAGTCCTGGGCTTTTCTAGAGGACTGTGAGATAACTGATAATCCACTACTTCTGTTCTGCACATGCTCTTGTAGAGCCCTAGTAACTAAGAAAGCTCCCACTCTCTCCTCAGTTAAATTGATACCACAGCCACTGACGAGGAGCGCATGCAAGAGCGCTTTCTGCAGAGCAAGGGCAGTGCACACAGCATTTGAATTAGGAGCCCAGCCCGGAAGCCTTGGTGTGGTGACACCGTGCTCTGACCACCATAACTTACTTCCTTATGCATAATCAGCTTGTGGAGAATGCGAGAATAGCAGTATGCTAGGTTAATAACCAGAATGTGGCATGTAACCACTTCCTTTCTTGTCTTTTTTGGTTTTAAATCCCCACAACTCTGGTTTGGTGTCATCTCAGTAGAATTTTAGGACTCCCTTTCTTGATTCTTACCTGACAGAGGCATGTCCCCATGTAGCCATCTCCTGTGGTTTTCTTTGGTCCTGAAGCAAACAGTATATATCTGAAAGAGGCAACCGTCAAAGATGTATCTTTTTAGAATTAGCGTGTGCTCAGGCAATGGGATGCGTATAATGGTTCTGCCTTAGCTTAGACACAATTTTCCTTTGGGGGTAGGTCATTAAGACAGTGTCTACTACAGTGTCAGGTAAGCTGGCTCCTCCTGCCTCTCCTGGGTGCGACATGTATATACAGATACAGATATACAACATATGTATTTAGAATTTACTTCTAAATATAAACAGATTTTAAAAATTATTTTTCTTTATAAAATATTTTTTATTTGTGTGTCTGCACATGTGTGGACACATGTGCCTCAGCATGTGTGGAGATCAGGACACAATGTGATAGAATCCTTCCACCTTTCCCTGGGTTCTAGGGATCAAATTCAGGTTACAAGCTTTGCGCAGCTGGTGAGCCATCTCACTGGCCCCAATTTGCTCTTTAAATCTGTAACATTGTTATTGATCCTCTTTTATGTTGATCCAGTAGTGTAGCTACCTCTCCTGCTAATTAAGAAATATTATTAAGAACATGAGTAGGCACAGAAAGTTAGGAAATGCTTACTGGAGATATCTTGGTATATGCATATATATCTATGTATGTATAACTTGACTGCTTAAGACAACCCAATGTTTTAAATAAAAGTTGATAGACTTCATAAAAGAAGATGGATAAATAAGTACATAAAAGTATGTTCATTATTAAGAGACTTCAAGGAAGTGAAAATCATAATTTGTGTTAGGTAAGATGAAATGAGGGGCATTCATTGTTTTTAAACCTGCTCTTGCTGGCTTAGTAACCACACCCACTTATGGCCAGTTCAGCTTATATCCAAGCTTTAATGTTTGGGTGATTACTTGTGCTTCAGCCAAAAGAAGCAAGTCGATGCTTAAATGGTGGTCCTTAACCCTTAGTGTATTCCTGTGATGTGTAGATGCCGGGGCCTTCCTCCTAAAATATGTTTTAGGGAACAAGAAAGGGACCCTAGAGGACACATTTTTAGTATGTTTCTACTTGCATTCACACATAGGAAGGTCAAAGGACAGCTTGTGGGGTCAGTTCTCTCCTACTACATGGGTTCCTGGAATCAAACACAGGTGGTCAGGCTTGGCAGCCTTCACCTCACAGCCATCTTGTGGGCCCCAGGTTTGAATTCTTAGTAACTTCAGGAATTCCAGAGCTGGTGGTTCTTAGACTTCTGAGGAACGCTCAGCAATACGTAGCGGTGCTGGAGGAAGAAGCAGGCAGTAGATCTTCTTGGTATTCTATTTATCATGCACTCTCAGGAGCCAGGGCTCCCAGGAACAGGAACCCTGAGCACATTGTGTCCCTGGCTGCTGGCACAGATTAGGAAGAAATATATATAGGACATTGTGAATGAGCAAATGGACTGATTAGAGTAAGCGACATGTGCACAGAGTGCTATCAAAACCAGCTCCCTTCAGGAACTTTGATGTTGTGGAGAGAACTACAGATCCGTAAGCATGGTATTTACTGAAAATAAATAGGGCACTAAAGTACACTGCAGGAGGAGAGTGAGCCAGCACAGCCTCAGAACTAGGACGATGAACACACTAACAGAGGCAGACCGAAGACCCCCGTGTTTCCCCGTTTAGGTGGGGGTTAATTAACTGGCATATGCCAGGGACATGCCACACCATCTTTTTCCCCCAAAAGGGAGCGTTAAGGTTAACCCAAATTTTGACTATCAATGATTTTTTAAATTTTGTATATTTTAGTATAGGTAGGGTCTCACTATGTAGTTCTGTAGCCTGGGAACGTATAAATAGACCAGGCTGGCCTCAGATCCACCTGTGTCTGCATTCTGAGGGCTAGAATTTAAGGTCTGTGCCACAAAGTTAACACATACTCCTGTGTGTGCATGTGTGCATGCTATGCATGTATGAATTCCTGTGGAGGTTAGAAGGCGTAGGATCTTCTGGAGTTGTAATTATAGGCAAGGTAAAGCAGAGTACCTGGTCTTTTGTTCCCAGTACTGGGAAGAACAAACCTGGGAAGAACAGCAGTATTCTTAACAGCGGAGCTCTCTCTCCAGCTCCCAATGATTTTTTTTTTAATCAAAATTATACAGATGTACAGTTTGAAAAGCCAAAGGGAACATCAAAGTTAGGTCTTCCCAATGCGAGCCAAGCTTTCTAGCATAATCAAGCCACAATCCTAGCCCTACATTCTCTAATCTGTCAGTCTTTCTCCAGTCCCTCTCCACCCCCTTCTAGAGTCCTTCCTCCTCCTTCAGCTCTTTGCTCTTTGTTTTCTCAGCTTTCTGTGCAGCTTTGCTCTAAACTGCCTTTTATCCTTTTGTGGATCTTTCCTATTCCCCTGGTCCACTTTCTAGGTTTATTTTGCAGGTTGTGACAGAACTCATCTTCTAGTACCTTCCTAAGGAACAGGTCTGTGAGAGCTTAAGCGTGTTGCAGTGACAGTTCTGCCCTCCTTCCCTTCACTAGCCCAGCACTGCAGGGAAGGGTGCGTCCTTTCAGAATGGGGAGGGATTGCTCTGCTGTCAATCTTCCAGCTTCCCGGGCTGCTCCTGACAAGTCCAGAGCAGTTCAGGAGTTTGGGGTCTTAGTATATGACCTCACTTCAGCCCTCTTTTGGAAAGTTTTTGTTTGCTTGCTTGTTTTTGAGACAGTGTCTTGCTGTGTAGCTTGCCTACCCTCTAAGTCATGATAATTCTCCAAGTTCAGCTACCAAGGACTAGAATCACAGATTTGAGCCACCAGAGTCTTTGGAAGTTTTTCAGTCTTCTTTTTATTCCTGAGATCCTTACTGGGCACCAAGAACTCCACCAATAAGAAAAGCCAGTTTCTTTTTGCACCTCTTTCCAGCCTGTGTTCTTTCTTGTTGTTCTGTGCACACAGCTCAAGTCCCCATGGTAAGAAGCTAGTGTCCGCATGAGTCTCTCACTTTGCTATGGTGGGGCATAGCTAGAGTGAATGCTCGCTTTCCTGCAGCCGTCTTGTGCCTGTAGCAAATCTGTAAACTTGAGTGATTCTGGCAGATTCTGACAAGAAATTATGCAAGTGGCTAAGTATTGAGTTAGCTAATTGTTCTGATTATATCCATCAAGTTATATATAACTTTGAAAGTAACCCTGCTTCCTTCCCCAAGGGTAGAGGATACACTGCAGTGTGAGGGGCAGAGTGCTTATCTAGTGTCCTATTGCTAGCAACACATACTTGTACACACAGCACATGTAACAGTAACCCTCAGCACACATATGCAAGCACTCGTGCCTCCCCCCAACAGAAAACCCCACACACCAAAAAACAAAAAAGGTAGCTCAGCTATGTTTTGTTCAGTAAAAGTGGAAAAACCTGCTACAATAAGGAAGCCTTTGGTTGATTTCATGATCTAGTTATTACAGTTTCATTTTCACATAAAACAAATCTACATGTCTTTCACTTTCTGCAGATTCTGTCCTAGAGGAGGGAAAAAGATTCATCAGCCTTCCTTTCCATTCTTTTTTCTTTAGTTATTGCCACTTAGGAGATTGTAACCGAGTTTATGACAGGATGCTAGAGGATTCTGTAGCCCTCAGAATGGTACAAGCCAGCTACAGCAGATTCCAAGCTCCTGACAACTATGCAAGAATGTCTGCCATATGTTACAGTAAACAAATGTTTTTTTTTCTCTGCATATTTGAAGTCCACAGCTACTCTGGAAATTGCTAAGGATGGACAGCCACAGAGGCCATAACCAATGCAATTTTACTTAAATGCATTTCACTTATGAGAATTTATCCATGATGTACAAAATTGATATTATTTCCCAAGATTCATCCATTCTTATGACAAATGTTTGTTCAGTGCATAGCAGAACCAGGTAGTGTGCCAAATGTTTAAGTAACATCTAAATAAAATTCACCGAAAACTAGCACATTGGTGTAGCATTTATCTCTGGTACCTAATGGTATGGATTTGCTTCGGGGGGAGGGGGGCAAGGAGAAGTTGGTTCAGCCCTTGTAGAGTTTCATTCCAGAGGGGGATAGAAAGTATGCAGCAAATATAAGAAAGCCGTAGGCTATGCAGGGAAATGCTTAGTGTGTGGAGAAAAGAGATCCTGGCGGATCAGGAGCATGAGAGTGAAAACTGCAGTATTAACTAGGATAGTCAATGTTCATTTCAATGAAATGATTTGAACAAAGACTTTGGGGAGGTTAGGAAGCTAACCAAAAGGATACCTAGGAGGAGAGGAGTCTGGATTGAAGGGGTGATTTGAGACTCAGTCCATGCGGGCTAATACCTGTGATACAAAGAGCAAGGAAACCAAAGATAGGGTTTCGGAAGTAGGACCAGGCTATCTCTTGCTTCATCTTGGAATACAGCGTTTGTAACAGTATCCCCTTGGAGATTACAGGGACAGTTGGATGTGTGATTCTAAGTTAGGGAGAATAGTCCAGATTAAAGATAAAACATTTGGGTGTCATAAGAACACAATAGTACTTATGCCTTCGAAGTAATATCATCCATTGAGTGTTAGGAAAAAGCGTCCAAAAATTGACTGTTGGAGGACTCCCAGATATCTTCAAAGAAACTGAAATTAACAATCAGACCAAGTGCACATAGAAAACCATCCTTAGGGTTGAGGAGCTGTCACACAATAGCCTGGCTTTTCTTGGTTTGAAGTTCAAGGTTTTTTGGGAGGTTGTGGGGGTAAAATATACCTTGCTGCCAGAAATGATTTACCTTCAAATAAGCTGAACAGGCAGTTCTTAGATCCCTAAAGTCCACTAATTCTCCCAGCAGTAACGGTTTAATTTGGAGACTGCAGAGAAGTCTCATCAGTTAAGTATACTTTGTGTTCTTCCAGAGGACCAGAGTTTGGTTCCTAGCACCCATATCAGGTTCACAACTGCCTATAACTCCAGTTCCATGGGATCCAACACTCCTTTAGAGCCAAGGCCTACTCAAAATGTGTACAAATATATGTACATACATATAACAAATAAATATTTAAAAAATTTTACATTTGTATATGTGTGGGTTTTAGAGTGCATCTTTTTGAGGACACATGAAGACTGCTGGATAAACCTTAATTTTCCGTAGCAGGCCAAGCATTGCTATGGGTCATTCTTAGCCATCTGAGATGCTTTGAACTCCTGGATTTCTGTGTCCCAGCTGTTCCTTCAGGCACATTTCCTCTTGTCCTTGTAATGAGATAATGAAGGCCTCCTTCCTCTCCAAAGCCTTCCTCATCTCTTTGTTCCTTGTCCTGCTCAGAGGCACTTCCTATGTGGAGTAAAGAAAGTAATTGCTAGCCGGGCGGTGGTGGCGCACGCCTTTAATCCCAGCACTTGGGAGGCAGAGGCAGGCGGATCTTTGCGAGTTCGAGGCCAGCCTGGTCTACAAAGTGAGTCCAGGACAGCCAGAGCTGTTAAACAGAGAAACTCTGTCTCGAAAAACCAAAAAAAAAAAAAAAAGAAAGTAATTGCTTATTTGCACACTTGTCTCTTGTGTTGGAATTAAAGGAGGAGAAGAAATCTGTCTCCAGTGTCTATCTAACAAAGGTTTTGCCTCATTGAAGGCGTTTCATAGATAAGGGTTTAGCAGTGTTGTATCTCTGGTTTAATTAGCATCCTTCAATGTGGTTGTTATTACCTGCATTTTACTAATTGATTACTTGCGATTCAAGTTAACTTGTTTAGAATACAAATAAAATATATAGTAATTAGGTGGTAGGGTAAGTAATTCTGTATTGGCTGCAGAGCCATAGCACTCCAATAGCACTCCAGGGCTTTAAAAGCATAGATCAGAGGTAGTATTGGCAACACCTAGTTGCCACATTTGTATTTGCTACACAAGTAAATTCTCAGGTATCCTGCCATCCTGTCCACACACTGTGAGGGTTTTTATGGTGATGACAAAAGTGTTTCAAAAACCATTGTGTGGACCATGGTGGTGCACTCTTTTAATCCCAGCACTTAGGAGACAAAGACAGGCGGACCTCTGAGCTTTTTTTTTTTGGTTTTTTTCGAGACAGGGTTTCTCTGTGTAGCCCTGGCTGTCCTGGACTCACTTTGTAGACCAGGCTGGCC
>CAJQZJ010032054.1:4378354-4388875 GCA_907164525.1 Lophiomys imhausi | reverse complement strand
TGTGTAGCCCTGGCTGTCCTGGACTCACTTTGTAGACCAGGCTGGCCTCGAACTCACAGAGATCCGCTTGCCTCTGCCTCCCAAGTGCTGGGATTAAAGGCGTGCGCCACCACCGCCCGGCTGTGGATGGACTCTTTATTGTGTGAATTGTATCTTAGTAAAGCTATTTTAACGGTATTCTCTGAGAATAAGAATTGGCTGGTTGGTGGCACATGCCTTTAATCCCAGTACTTGGGAGACAGAAGCAGGCAGATCTCTGTGAGTTCAAGGCCAGCCTGGACTACAGAGTACTGGGTGAGTTCCAGGACAGCCAAGGCTGTTTGTTACACAGAGAAACCCTGTCTCGAAAGACCACAGGAAAAAAAAAAAAAAAAGAATTTGCTGGTCATCAGATTTCCATACTTTCAGAGCATAAGTTTATTAGTTTATATTTGGGTGATTTCCGTTATCTTCATTCCTAGGAGAGCTTTGTTCAGTGGTTGAGGCTATCTATGGTTTGGGTTCGGTTCTGGTTTTCACATAAGTGCTCACTTTGAGCTGCATCATTCGGGTCAGACTGTCAGTGCCCATCCTTGGTCTCCTCTCTGAGTCTGGACTGTGAGAACATCAGTGGCGCTTGCTCAAGCAAGCAGTCCTTGCAGGGTCACTAGCCCTGCCTCATGGTGACAGGAAAGACAGGGAACACAAAGCCACTGGTCCCCCAGGAGAGAGTAGCAGCCTTAGAAACCTTTAAGCTGCACTGAAGCTTTGGAATAAGAAGCCATGAGAGCCTCACTCAATAAGGGAGTATGATGCCAAGTTTCCTAGAATATGTGGCAGGTACATGGGGACAAACAGGAGAACTTAATATTCTGCCCTTCTTTTTTTCTTTTCCTTTTTTTTTTTTTCTTTTGGTTTTTGTTTGGTTGGTTGTTTGGTTTGGGTTTTTTTTTTGTTTTTTTTTTTTTTTTGGTTTTTTCGAGACAGGGTTTCTCTATGTAGCTCTGGCTGTCCTGGACTCGCTTTGTAGACCAGGCTGGCCTCGAACTCACAGAGATCCGCCTGCCTCTGCCTCCCAAGTGCTGGGATTAAAGGCGTGCGCCACCACCGCCCGGCTTGGTTTGGGTTTTGTTTTAAGTTTTTTACACAGGGTTCCTCTGGGTAACCCTGACTGTCTTGGAACTTACTTTGTAGACCAGGCTAGCCTCAAACTCACAAAGATCTACCTGGCTCAGCTTACTCAGGGCCTACTCTACCCTTCTTCAGTCAATCACACTTGAATTTTTTTTTTTTTTTTTTTTTTTTTTTGGTTTTTTGAGACGGGTTTTTTTTTTTTATCCTTGGCTGTCCTGGACTCACTTTGTAGACCAGGCTGGCCTCGAACTCACAAAGATCCGCCTGCCTCTGCCTCCCAAGTGCTGGGATTAAAGGCGTGCGCCACCACCGCCCGGCAACAACACACTTGAATTTTTTATAGTAGCCTCTTAGTTGACATGTCTGGGGATTTGTTAGCTTTGTTTCATTGCCTGTCAGCCAGTGACAGCATGTGACAATACCTCTGGTAGATGTTTTGACCATGATCTGGACTCAGATCTTTTCATTGTGATCTGCTGTGGCCATTAAAACAAAAGCACTGAGGGGTCTAGACACAAATAGGACCATCACCCAGCAAATAAGGACTCATAACAGCCTTGGAAAACCGTCTGTATTTCTGTATGAAAAACCTGCTTTAACATTTACTGATACCTAACCATTTTCTCCCACTTTAGAGATGGGTTTTGTTTTTGTTTTTGTTTTTTTTTTTTTGTGGTCAGTGATGCAATGAGTAAAAATCTTCCATCTGTTAAAGAAGCAATGTTGTGGTTTACAGATGGGCTGGCTGTGGCTACCACCTATGAAAACCATTTCCTGCATCCAAGAAAGAGGGGAGTGGAGGGAAAGAGGAGTGAGGGAGAGAAAGACTTTTCTGCTTTTGGTCCCAAGCAACATGAGCAAATATTTCTCTGTTGAAATCTGTTGCATTTCCATAGCCCAGGGATGCTTTGGAATCCCAGCTACCCTCCTGAAATCACTTACATACAGATCTTTGCTTCTCAGGGGTCCCTTATATTCTTGATTAGCAGGCGCGGCGTGACAAGGAAAGAACTGTTGATGGAACTCCTGGCTTTCTGAGCAGAGATGGGAGTAGCCCTGGGAGGTAGAAGGATAGGTTGAGGTGAACATCATTAAATTTTTCAACAACATTTTAGCAGGATTGTGGCTTCTAAGAGATCAGAGACACTGCTCTAGCCATTGAGTAAGCAAACCATGTTGTAGATGCTGACCAGAAAGGGAGTTGAGTCCCTATAGGAGAGCCAAGGGCTTCCTTCCCACTTCAGCCTCATCTAATTAAAGGACCATATTTCTCAGTGGTAATGGTGCCTTTAATCCCAGCACTGGAAAGGCAGAGCCAGGCACATTTCTTTGAGTTCCAGGCCAGCCTGGTTTACAAAGCAAGTTCCAGGAGAGCCAGGGCTACAGAGAGAATCTCTGTCTCAATCCCCTTCCTCTCCCCCCACCCCACCCCCCCCAAAAAAAAAGAGAGACCATCCCACACTGCTCTCCAGACAGAACGCTGAGGTATCAGGAATCACAGTTCTGTCCAGGGTCTGTCTCCTCGTTTGGGATTCCACATACTATTTAGTAGCAGTGAAAAGCTTAGGAAAGAGTTGGGAAAAACGTTTGCATGTGTGTATGAGCCAGTTCGTGTGAGTTTTATTTAGTGTCATGTGGTTAGTGTGCCTGCCTGTTCCTAAAGGGGCAGACGTGACCCATTTCAAATGAGGTGTCTATGTTGTAAAACTGAAGGAATTGTTTCTGGTGTAACTGAGGAGTCCTCCATGACCTGATATTTAAGCATGACCTCAACCTTGAAGATATCTATGAGTTTTAAAGTTATTTTATGTTGACATCTAGATTTTTTGTTGTTTCAGTTTTTGAGAAGGATCACAGGTAGCTCAAGCTGACCTCAAGCTCCCTTTATAGCTGAATTTGATCTTAAACATGTCTCCTTTCTTTTCTTTTTTTTTCTGAGACAGGGTTTCTCTGTGTAGCCCTGGCTGTCCTGGACTCACTTTGTATACCAGGCTGGCCTTGAACTCACAGAGATCCACCTGCCTCTGTCTCCCGAGTGCTGGGTTAAAGGCATGTACCATCACGCCTGGCATGTCTCCTTTCTTGCCTCAGCCTCCCAAGTTGTGGAATTATGGGCATGTACCACTAACCCTGGCTTTTCAAGGGTTGACTGTTCAATGTTTTATTTGTTTTGAGACAGGGTCTGAACTCAGACTCATAATGTAGCTGAAGATGACCTTGCACTTCTCATCTTCCTGCGTCCACTTCCTGAGTTCTGAGATTATAGGTGTGAGCCATCATGCTTGGCTCACTTGATGCTGGAAGTTAAACCCAGGGCTTTCTGCATTCTAGGCAAGCACTGTGCCAGTTGAGCTATATCTTCTGCCTCCTCGGAGCTGGTTTTTTGTAAAGAGACAGTCGGGGTGGATGGAGGCATGCTGAAAGTTACGGAAAAAGCAGAACACAGGGTTTAGGAAATGTGCCGAGTCCTCACTCAGCAGCTAGCAAACAACCCACCATTGAGACACATAAGTCTTCTCTTTTGCTTCCCATCCCAGCTATTTTAGAGAGGTGTGCCCAACCACGTTGCCCTAACAGGAGTAATAACTGTGTGAGTGTATGGCTCTGTCCCTCAGACCACCTGACCTTCATGAACTTGGCAGGGTCATAGCAGAAAACTAGGCAATGTTTTCCTTTCGAGAGATCATTGCCTTTTAAGTGCCAGACTCTGAGTCTGCGTGGGCTCCTCTTAGCTTTGTGGTTCAGATTGGTTGGGAGCCCATATGGAATCAGTATCTGGAAAATGAGCTGCGGCTTCCTCCACTGAGCTCCCAGGGCCGTGCATAAAGCAAATGTCAGCACAGTCTTTATTAGAAGCTGTGTTTAATAATTTTTTTAAATTCCATCTCAGAAGCATAAACGGTCTGTTGTATTGATCAATAAATCATTGCCCCAGCTTAATTTTATGATAAAAATGAAAGCAACAGTGGTTTGCACCTTAAGGACAAAACATCCCCTCCCCATCCATGCATAATCCCCTCCCCATTGAACTGAACATTTCCTCTCAAATAGCCCACCGAAGCCTGCCTTTCTTCCTGCTGGGAAACCGTGGCATGCCTTTCCCTGTTTGCCATGAGGCTCCCCTGCCCCTACCTTGGGAATGGCTCCAGGAGACACTGCTGAAGCAGATTCAGGAAGGCTGTGGAATTCTCTCTTTCCCTGGAAATAGGTAAAACTACATTGGCGTGGGACTGTTCGAGGGAAATTTAGGGGTCAGATTTCCCAGATGTCTGAGAGTCAGAGGCTCTGCCTTTCCTCCAGCCTCACCTCACACTTTACATGTGTGCTGGCCTGAGAGACTCTGTCCTCACTCTAGGGCTCTGCTAGGAATCCATAACCTTTCCCAATCCTTAGTACTGCTCTCCTGAGTTTAAGACTTTCTCATGCCAGAGCTTATTATGCTCTGGAGATCGGTGTGTTTGTCCTTTTAATAGGACCCTTTACTATACCTTGTCCTGAGTCTATTCACCCATAGGTAGACATTACAAAATGAGGTGCTAGAAATAAGCAACCTAGACTTCCTGGCCTCTGAGAGCATTAACCCTCTTAGTAAGAGTTAGAGAGAGGAAATGTGCTGTACCTGCAGTCATCCCTGACCATAGGCACCATACTTAACCATCTTCAGTAATGTGCTGACCTCACCCCATGTGCCAGTGATAATGGTGCAGCCACATGTCCCAGCCTCATCAAGGGAGCATACTCAGCAGAAATGTATAACCTGAATCTGTCCATGAGGGACAAATAAATCCAGTGAGCTTCCATCTGTGTGACAGCCAGAGTAGACTCTTAAAAATCAATATGACACCAAGGCCAGGAGGCAGAAGGCTGCCCGAGATGAAGGCTTAAAAGGATACGAAGACATTGCCAAGTGTGCTGTGCTGGGAGGGTGTGAAGTGTAGCTGTCCAGATCATTTTGAAATGTAATTGGTGAAAATTCAAAGGTAACTTTGTTAGAGGTTATATCAGCATTAACTCTCTGTGGTATAATATGAGGTGTTGAGTTTATATAGGAGGTGCAAACTGAAGTATTGAGAGGTGCTGTGTTATGCTGTCTAAAATTACTTAAAAGTAGCTCCAAACTCTCCCCAAAAGTAAATATATGCTTAAAAAAAAGCATACATGTCAAAATGTTAATTGGTGAATCTAAGTGAGGCTTATTCAGATAACGGCAGTACTGTGTCTCTTACTTTGACATTTTCAAGCTGGAAAGTTGAAATCTATACTAATTCCCCATGACCTTTCTAAATTATCTTCTTATTGTTATAAAAACAAGTGGTGGGATGGGGGTGGGGGGCAACAACCAAAACCACTGACTAACACTGGTGTCCATGTCTTCCTTCCAAGAACTAACCAAGTCCAGCCCTGCTTACCATCTCAGATTGATGAGGTCAGGGAGCATGACTGCACACTGGTGCCCATTTCTATCAGAGTATCATTATAAATGTTGTGCCAGAAAGCCTTTGACTTGGTTGGTGGTTGGCTGGCTGGCTGATTTTTTTTTTTTTTTTTTTTTTTTTTGAGGCAGGATCTTACGATGTAATAGCCTTAGCTGGACCAGAACTCACTATGTATGTAGACCTGGCTAATCTTGTACTCATGGAGACCTGCCTGCCTCTACCTCCTAAGTGCTAGAATTAAATAAGGGCATGTACTACCATGCCTGGCCTGAGAGCCTTCTAATTGGCCAGATGGTAGTTCAAAATTAAGATGCTTTTTTGAATCTAAGAATAGTTTCCTTTATTTCCCTGAATAATAAAGATGAATTAGGCATATAAATTCAGTGCTTAGAGAAAAGGTTTACAAAATAGCTACACTGAGGTAGAGCCTCCTCAGTGAGAGTGGAGTTAGTTGGCTTCTCGCAGCTTCTGAGACTGAGCATCTGTCACCAGGTTTAGAACCAGAATCTGGAAAATGAGCTATGTCTTCCGTCAGCTTCCACAGAACACTCCAGGGGAGTTCCGTTATCCCAAAAGGAAATCCAGCACCCCTCCACTGCTGCTAGTCAGCTTTCAATGCTGTGGCATGCCTGAGAAAAATAACTTCAAGAACGCAAGGTTTATTAACTAAAAATTTGTTTTACATTTTTGTATTTTGTGTGTGTGCGCTCTCAGGTGTGGTAAACAAAGAACACTTTCCCCGGTTCAGTTCTCTCCTTCCACCATCTAGGTTCAGGGGTCAAACTCGGGTCATCAGTCTTGGCAACAAGCTCCTTTACCCACTGAGCCATCTCAGTGACCCTTTATTTATTTAATTTTGGAATTGTGTGTTTTCCATAATGGTTTCAGAAGTTCAGTCTGTGGTCACTTGACCCCATTACTTTCAGATCTGTAACACTGACTGTCTTAGTTTCCATAAAACACTATGACCAAAAACAATAGGGGAGGAAAGAGTTTATTTCCATTACACTTCTACATCACAGTCTGTCATCAAAGGAGGTCAGGGCAGGAACCTGGAGGCTGGAACTGGAGCAGAAGCCATGGAGGGTGCTGCTTACTGGTTTGCTCCTCATAGCTTGCTCAGCCTGCTTTCTTATACCATCCAGGACCATCCAATACCCCACTAGCCCAGGGGTGGCACCGCTGTGAGCAGGGCCCTCCCACATCAACCATCAATGAAGAAAATGTACCACAGGCTTGTCCACACACCAGTATGGTGGGGGCATTTTCTAGTTGGAGGTTCCCACTTTCAAAGTGACTCTTACTTGTGGTAGCTCACTGGCAGAAAGGCATGGTAGGATAAGCTGTTCACCTCAGTAGCCAGCACAAATTTGTAATTCCAGCATACAAGAGGCTGAGCTGGAGGAACATGAATTTGAGTCCAGGCTGAGCCACATAGCAGGTCTGTGTCAGCTTTTTAAAAAGAACAGTGACTTCTTCCTTCCTCTCACTAGACCCCACTTCCCAGCCAATCACTCAGCTGTGAATAGACTGATCCATGGGAGGCTAGTTAGTTGTTCCACTTACCCACCAACAGCACCAATCTGGGAGCCAAGCCTTCAAACTTGAGCCTTCTGGGCAGGAGATGGGGGTGTAGTTCACCAACCATAACAGCTGCCATTGGCTGTCAGCTCTCCAACCCTTCCATTCCCCCTCTATCATGGAAATTCTTAATCTATGAGTACTTTTAGTCTGCATAGATTTGCCTGTTCTGGACACTTTGTATACATGGAATTATGTAATCTACAGTCTCATAATTCTGTTCTTTCACTTAGTGAAAGTTCTTTCATCCATGTTGAAGCATGTATTTAGGGATTCCCTCTTTCTCTCCCTATCTCCATGCCCTGTGTATCCCAAGCCGACCTGGAACTCATCCTGTAGGAGAGGATGATCTTGAACACCTGACCCCTGCTAGGATCATAGGTATGTGCTCAGTTCTCAGTCTCACCAGTCATTTGACTTGAATGCATCTCATTCAACAACTTAGCTTTGACATTTATTATATATAGTTATATGTAATATTTAAAAATGACATTATATATAGTTCAAGCATTTGCATCCAAAGAAGAAATACTAGCTTAGTAGAGTCTTGCTTTCTGAAAAACTGAGGCATGTGCGGCCATAAACTTGCTCAGCAGCAGTAGCAACATGAACTGGAAGTGCCATGCCTTCAAGCTCACATTCTTGACTGGGAATGCAGCAGGAGCAGCATGAACTTGAAGTGCCTGCCATGCCTTCAAGCTCACGTTCTTGACTGGGAATGCATATCCATTTGCATTTTTTGTTTTAGCTTTTTTTTTTTTTTTTTTTAGGAAAATGGTCTCTGTGTAGCCTAGGCTGGCATCATGCTCCCAATCTTCAGCCTTGGCCTATTAAATACTGAATATGGGAATGTTCTAACACAGTGGCTTATCTTTTTGTATTAAATATGTGAACCATGCATGACAGGTGCTGTATGTACCAAGAAAAAATTAAAAAGGAGCCAAATCGCCTAATACTTTGTCAAACCTAGACTCCCTCTAAAAGTTCTAAACTAGGCAAATTAGTAAGCACAAATAGCACATAACTCTTTGTGTGGACAGAAACCCACTGAGTTGGTTGGTCTCAGAATAGAAGCTCAGCAGAGGACTACTCTTCTCAGAGGAGAGAGGTATTAACTGTTTCTTGGAGTGTGACGAGAGTGCAGCAGGCCAGCCATGTTGGTGTCACTAGAGAACACCCAGCTCTAGTTAATTGTCCCCCAAATTAATCTAATGACAGCAGAAGAAACCAGGAGACCGTGTGACTGGAGCACTTTTGGCTGCAAATGGATGAATCTCTAACCTCAGAGGAGCTCTTTATTCAAACTGAACCGCAGTCAGCTAGAATTGCCTTGTCCTTTTGGGATTGCCAGCTCAGAGTCCACAGCAGGACAGATCAGACCTCTACACTTAACACATGGAAAGGGTGCATAGCATTGTTTCTGAAGAGACAGGAAAGGGTGCATAGCATTGTTTCTGAAGAGACAGGAGTTCAGGACTTTTGCCATCAGAATAATCAAGTATGTTTCATTCACATTTTAAAAATCTGAAGCTGGGCATGGTAGCACATGCCTTTAATCTCAGCACTCGGGAGGCAGAGGCAGGTGGATCTGTGTGAGTTCCAGGCTAGCCTGGTCTACAGAGTGAGTTCCAGGATAGCCAGGGCTGTTACACAGAGAAACTGTCTTGAAAAACCTAAAAATATATATATGAAAAAAAATCTGAAGCCAGCGTGTGGGCTACATTGCAAGACCCTATCAAGAAGAAAAACAACCTGAAATCAAACCACACCAGCAAATGCCCTTACTCTTGGATTAGCACAAGGGCAGTCTGTCTGAAGAGCAATGTGTTAGTAGTGTGAGCATGTGAAGCTGCAGCTGCTTGCCAGCTTTCATTTTCACCCTTTGCTGCTGCTAGCTGCTGCTTTTTCCCTGGCACTGTATCAGCTCCATAATATAAAGTGCTCTGATGGGGCTGAACCTACATCTTAAGGCTTTTAGGACCTCTTCCTTCCAACTCAGTGGTGAGAAGTATGGTCTAGAGTATCTCTCCGCCATTGGCATCAGTCCTTCCTTGATTGCTCTGCTCTGATGTGGGCTTTGGGGGGATTAGCTCACAGGTGGGGAGGGAAGTCGGACGGGATTCGGATTCTACTTTCCATTCTCACAGATTTCAGCTAGATCTAGGGAAAACCCAAAGGCACATTGGCCCCCAAACCCTCAACAGGGAATTCTCAGTCATAACTTCCCTCCCATTCATGCTAGGGCCCAGGACCTTCGATGGCCCAGGAGAGTATTCATACCCGGTCCCCTCCCTTGCAAGCAGATGAAAACACAGATCTCTACCAGGGAGTCTTGTTGCAGATGATCTGCATGTCAGTGGTTCTGCTGGTTTGGATATGAGAGGTCTAGACTTGAGCCCAACTGTGTATACTGACGTCAGAGGAAAGGTCACTGGTACTCGCAGACGCATTCCCATCCTTGCTGGTCCAATTTTGGAATTAGTTTTTCTGATCTGTAGTGTTGAGTCGTTTTGTTGTGGGGGGGAATTTTTTGTTTGCTTGATTAACTGTGCTGTCAGATCAGGGGCTTGGTCAATTGAAAACCTATCTTTTTTTTTTTTTTTTGGTTTTTCAAGACAAGGTTTCTCTGTGTAGCCCTGGCTGTCCTGGACTCACTTTGTAGACCAGGCTGGCCTCGAACTCACAAAGATTCGCCTGCCTCTGCCTCCCAAGTGCTGGGATTAAAGGCGTGAGCCACCACCGCCCGGCTGAAAACCTAACTATCTTATGCCATGAGTAAGCCTTTTGGTTCTCCGTGGGCGAGGCAGAATGAGTAAGATGGCAGGGTGTGGTGGCTCCCTCTTTTAATCCTAGCACAGGCAGGTAGATCTGTCGAGTTCCAGGCCAGCCAGGGCTACATAGTGAGACACTCTGTCTCAAAAAGAAAAAAGCATTGAGTAAGGCATAGATCCTTCACACGGTGAGCTCCAGGGCAGCAGGGAAGGTGGACGCTTCTCCCCAACTGAGTAGTGGTAGACACTGGAGTGTGCAGCTGCAGGGATTGTGTTGCACACTGAGGGTCGAGCACAGGGGAAGTTAGCAGCTGGTGCAAAGAGCAATGACCTGGTGCCAGGGCCACCACTGTGGACAGTGGCAGGTTTTGTTCCCCTTAAAGTAGAGCTTGGCTAACACATGTGTGAAATAAGGTTCAATTAAACAGCCCTCGGTGATTTCCTCTTTGGGGTCCTTTAATAAATGGTCACAGTTTGCTTATTTGTTACCCTTTTTGCTAGATTTTTTTCTCATCATAGCCAAAGATCAGACCTTGTAGCTTTTTTTTTTTTGTGTGTGTGTGTGTGTGTGTGTGTGTGTGTGTGTGTGTGTGTGTGTGTGTGTGTGTGTGTGTGTGTGT
>CAJQZJ010032054.1:4211978-4378344 GCA_907164525.1 Lophiomys imhausi | reverse complement strand
TGTGTGTGTGTGTGTGTGTGTGTGTGTGTGTGTGTGTGTGTGTGTGTTTTCCTGATCCCAAGCACACTGGAGCTGCTGTCTTCTTTTGAATGATTATAATCAGTGGATGAAAAGATGACTTTAAATGCCTTTTCAAACCAAAAATTCTCTTCTGTGGATGCCTGGTTATTGGAATTGGTGTTAAAGATTGCAGGGAATGTAGGTCTTGTACCTTCTCACAACTCCATTGACAAGCTCTGCCAACCTCATCATTAGGGACTTCTTCCTCAGTTCCTTTCCAGACCTCTTGTAAACAGACAGTATCCTTAACAGGGGAGTATTGACCATTTAGTTGCAGTGTACTTTGTTAAGATCACAAAAGGTCAGTACTGCCACACAAAAAGGACCAGGTCGTTTCAAATATGCATTCAATTCATTTTGATCCCATTTAAAATTGTCTTCAGCAAAATAAAATAGCTCTCAGAAAACTCAAGCACCTTCTTATCTTGGAGACACTCAAGTCCTGAGACCTCACTTTGTCTTGAATCTGCATTTTTTTTTTGTTGGTTTGACCTTTGTTGTATTTTTGTTCAACCTCTCTGAACTTTGCTTATTTATCCAACTCAATACGAGGACAATGATGCCTTCCTGACCATTAAGAATTGATCTTAGTAGCTAATAAGCCCTGTGTGTTGCGGGGTGTGAATGAGACAGGGAAGCTAACGTTCTCTGGACCAGTGTTAACAGAATGAGAATGTATCATTCCCAAGTCTTGTGTTTGGTATGGGCACTAACCTGTTGACCTAGGCACAGATAGCCCACGGTCCATGGTTTTATAATGGGTTGGAGTGATAGCAGGTCGGCTCAGAAAGGATCGCCTTTGGCTTAAACCTGAGGTTGTCTGCAGCAGGCCAGACAAGTCAGATGGGAAAGAAGCTGAGAAGGCCCTGGAAGAGAAAGCATTGCAGTGCTAGTGCAGATATTTCAATTCTTGTCTGTCACTGTGAAGCAGAAAATAATCTCCAATTTCCTCCAGCAGAGAATTCATTTTAGTTTCATAAAACCAAAAGCAGGGCCGGGTGTGGTAGAGCACACCTTTAATCACAGCACTTAGGAGGCAGAGGCAGGTGGATCTCTGTGAGTTCAAGGCCAACCTGGTCTACAAAGTGAGCGCAGGGCAGCCAGGACTACACAGAGAAACCCTGTCTTGAAAAACCAAAACAAACAAACAAACCAAAAAAAAAAAGCAGGCTGACAGGTGGCTTGGTGGGTAAAGGCCTTGGCACCCTATATACAAGCCTACAAGCCTGGTGACAATTCCCAGAAAAAGGTGGAAGGAGAAAAACAATGCCCCAAAGTTGCCCTCTGGTCTGCACATCCCTGCCCCCACCCACAAAAAATAAGATGTTTTTTGGGTTTTTTTTTCTATTTTATACATATTTTCCTTTTTCTTTTTTTTTAATTTTTTATTTCTTCAAGTTACATCTCAATCACAATCCCTTCCCTACTCCCCCAAGTCCTACCCTCCCACCCTCTTCCCCCTCAACCCCCATCCCCTTCCTTTTTTTTTTAAGTTTAAAGTATGTCTTCCCCCCCCACCAACAGCTCCCCCTTTCAATGCTTTTTGGATTTTTTTTTACCGGTGTTCTTTCTGTGGTTTCTTCCCTTCACCTTCTTTACGAATTCTAGCTGCCTTGTTCCCTTATCTCATTCATGTAACATTGACTGGAAACATTTGACCTGCCAAGACTTGAGTTTGGCATTTGGGGTTTCTCCCACAGCTCATGATAGATAGCATCACCAGGCAGTAGAACACAGGCTGTACATTCTCTTCTTTTGGGATGTTCCCCACCTCCTGGGAAAAAATGAGGCCCCAGCTTACAGGCGTCGGAAAGCAATTGCCTTTTAAAGGCCCTTTTTCTATGCTGTGACTCCTTGCTCATACGTACTGGGAACTGGTTCTTACTCTGTGGAAGAGTCCCCTGGGGCTTCAGAGCACAAATGAGGACAGTGATTCACAGTGGCTGACAGCTAACTCCACCTTGACCCTATGCCGGATGCTGTTTTGGCCCTTTGCATGGACAATTCCCCACCATCCATGAGTAAACATTCAGTGTAGATTGGGAAACCAAGGAATGTGTACTTGAACAACTAGCCCTGAGTCATTGGGGCAGAGCTGGAATTTGGACCTATGCATGTGACTCCAAAGCCTTGCCTAAAGCCTACCATTCTCCTCCCTCCCTGCAAGCAGAAACCCGCCACACAGCACACAGGTCTGAGGGGTGAGGACTTCCTGTCAGCTGTGCAGCTGAGCTGTCGTGTGTTAGGCAGGAAAGTCATACTAGGATTTTGCCTTGCCTGCAGTTGCCACACAGAAAAGAAAATGCCTTAGGTACAAGCATGGCTTCCATTGAGACAAATGGTTCCAGTCCAGGGACCCCTATGTCTATCCACAAATGAGAAAACAAAAACTGTTGGTCCAGTGGTCAGAGTTGTTATATTCATTTTTTTCTTTCCATAGGATAAAAAGAACAAGTGGCATGAGCAGCCTTTTGGGGAAAATTGGAGCCAAAAAACAGAAAATGAGCACCCTTGAGAAGTCCAAATTGGACTGGGAGAGCTTCAAGGAGGAAGAAGGGATTGGTGAAGAGCTGGCTATCCATAACCGAGGGAAAGAAGGGTAAGGAGCGGGTTCTGTTCCCCCGCAGCCCCAGAACTCTGCACCAGTTTATTTCGAACCAACTGAAATGCTTCAGTTACTGACAAAGCGCAGTTCTAAGATGAGGTGGGTCCCATCCATGAACAGCAGTATTCCCCAGGACTGACTACTGAATCACTGCTTCAGTGAGCTATAAGTCTCCTGGTTTATTCACAAGGTGGGGTCTGGCTCACGGTGGCTGGCTTGTCCTAATCTGGATCAGTTGGCCTTTTGAGAATCTGGGCTAATTCAAGTGCCTCAGAAGCAAAGAAAGCCAGCCAGTGCCAGAATACTGCCACATATTCACAAATGACTGGTGTTAGTTTGTTTATCCATGTTACTATGGTCCAGGCATGATCTGACTGTTTGCTGTAGCATGTATGATACATGAGAGCCCATTGCTGTACCATCTCCTATTCATTCTAGAATACAAAGAGGATATTCCATAAAACAAAAGTGATTTCCTTGTTAGTGTTTATTTTGTTTTGTTTTCCCTGTGGGAGTGTTGAGAAAGGACCTCATTCTATTACCCAGTCTAGCTTCACAATGGTGGCAATCCTTCTGTCTCAGTCCTCCAAGTTTGGGATCACAGGCAAGACCCACCACACCCAGCTCTCATGTATTTTTATTTTATTTTATTTATTTTTTTGGTGAGGAGAATGAAATGAGGCTCATTAAGTATTTAGAGAGTGCAAAAGAAACAGAGAGACCTGTGGATACAGGTTAGCGTTCTCACCCCTACAGTAGTGAATGGCCCTTTATAGAGGCTGGGCTTCTCATCAGTAAGGTTTTCTTTTCAGCATACCAGTTATCTCAGCTCCTTTGCCAGTAAAATTAGGATAATCTTACACCTTCATTCTGGTTGTGCAGATCTTATGAGATAATGCAAAATGTATATTACTTATAGGGATGTCATATGCTTAAAGCATTTGAGGAACCCCAGTCACATGAAGGCATACATAAGTACATGTCACTCAAGATATTAATTAGCCTAAATTAGCCTTTAATCTCAGTATTTGGGAGACAAGGGTAGATAGGTCTCTGAGTTCCAGGCCAGCCAGAGTTATATGATGAGACCCTGTCTTGAAAAAATCAAATAAATAATTAAGACACACCCTAAATTATAATAAAAACACCTGGGTTTTTTTTTTTTTTTTTTTGGTTTTTCGAGACAGGGTTTCTCTGTGTATCCTTGGCTGTCCTGGACTCACTTTGTAGACCAGGCTGGCCTCGAACTCACAAAGATCCGCCTGCCTCTGCCTCCCAAGTGCTGGGATTAAAGGCATGCGCCACCACCGCCCGGCTTTTTTTTTTTTTTTTTTTTAGGATTTATTTATTTTATGTACGTTGGTGTTCTCCCTGCTTGTATGTGTGTGTGAGTGGTGTCAGATCCCCTGGAACTGGAGTTACAGACAATTGTGAGCTGCCATGTGGGTACTGGGAATTGAACCCAGGTCCTTTGGAAGACCTCGGTTATGGATAGCCAGCTCTTCACCAGCCATTGCTCTTAACCAGTGAGCCATCTCTCCAGGCCCCCTGCCCCATATTTCTTTTCTTGAGATAGAGTTTTGCTGTGTAGCCCAAGCTAGCCTGTACAATCCCCCTGCCTCTGCCTCCCTAGTACTGAGTGAGATTAGAGGCATGCATACCACACCCAGTTCTTATACTTCAAAATTAGACCTTAACATTATTTGAACCAACCTGGGAGCATTTTGTTTTGCATTTTTTGTTTGTTTGTTTTATTTTGGTTCTTTTGCATTTATTTATTAAGGGGGGCCCATGGTGGGTTTCAGGTCTCTCCTTCCATAGTGGGTCCCTGGGATTGAACATAGGTCGTCAGGCTTGGCAGCAAGACACTTTACACATTGAACCATTTCACCGGCCCCGGAAGTATTTCTAAATATGTCTTAACATTATTTAAATCAGTCTGGATGCTATCTAATATGTTTTACTTTTTATAAAAAGATTATGACCTTGCTGGGCTGGAGAGGTGGCTCAGAGGTTAAGAGCACTGGCTTTTCTTCCCAAGGTCCTGAGTTCAATTCCCAGCAACCACATGGTGGCTCACAGCCATCTACATTGAGATCTGCCCGGGCATATATGTAGAGCAAATACTGTATACATAATAAATAAATAAAAAATGTTTAAAAAAAAAAAAGATTATGACCTTGCTTAACCACCAGGTCAGACTATTTAAGCTGTTTGATTTTGCATAGGGATCTAAAATAGCAGAAGGGCCAGAGTGTGCTATGCTGGATTGCCTCTGAGTTTTGATAACGTGGGTTGAAAACATTTACTGTGTTTAAGTAGACACTACCCAAGGGCTGGAGAGACGGCCCAGTAGTTAAAGCACTAGCTGATCTTCCAGAAAACCTTGTTCAATTCCCAGCTCCCACATGGCAGCTTTCAGCCATGTGTAGCTCCAGTCCCAGGGAATCTAATGCCCCCAGCCCCCGGCCTCCACTGGCACCAGGCACATGTATGGTCCACAGATACACGTTTAGGGAAAACACATAATAATAAAAAAATTAAAGATTTCTACTTAGTGAGGACCTTTCAGGAAATGGGAAATTACGTAACTGAGATGGGATATAGCTCATTTGGTAGAAGACTTACCTAGTTTACATGAAGCACTAGTTCGATCCCCAGCGCTACATAAACTGGACTTGGTAATCCGTGCCTGTAATCACAACACTGGGAGGTGGAGGCAGGAGGATCAGAAGTTCAAGATCATCCTTGGATACATAGGGAGTTCTCAGCTAACTTGAGAACAGCAAGAAAATAGAAAGCACATAGTAGGACTATAGGTTTTGGTTTTCGTTTTAAGATTTGTTTTATTTTTAAATATGTGTATGTGTGTGAGTATGTGTTATGTGCACATGCTTCAGATCCCCTAGAACTGGAATTATAGGCAGTTGTGAGCCACCCAATATAGGTAGGGACAGAATTTGGGTCCTTAACAATGGCAGTACTGGGTGAGCCCTCTCTCCAGCACTTAGGATGGTAGATTTAAGACTACATTTATCAGTATTTTTTTTTTTTTTTTTTTTTTGGTTTTTCGAGACAGGGTTTCTCTGTGTATCCTTGGCTGTCCTGGACTCACTTTGTAGACCAGGCTGGCCTCAAACTCACAAAGATCCGCCTGCCTCTGCCTCCCAAGTGCTGGGATTAAAGGCGTGCGCCACCACCGCCCGGCTCAGTATTTTTATTGAATCTAAATAAACTAAATATTCCAGTTAAAAGTGAGAAATTAACAGATTAAATTTTAAAAAATCAAACCACAATTTGCTGTTTTAAAAAGATTGTTGTGAAATGTGGAATGAATACCGAAAATAAAAGGGTTAGAAAAATGATGAATTATGCTAGCACTAACCAAAAGAAAACCGATACAATGATGTTCATATCAGACAAAGCAGACTCTAAGACAATCATTATGGTAGTCTCACGGCCAGGCATGGTGCCACACGCCTTTAATCCCAGCACTTGGGAGGCAGAGGCAGGCGGATCTCTGTGAGTTCGAGGCCAGCCTGGTCTACAAAGTGAGTCCAGGACAGCCAGGGATACACAGAAAAACCATGTCTCAAAAAAAAGGAACAAAGAAGGTGGTCTCTGCGTGTGATAAACATCTGAGAGGTGATGGTTAAACTGGAAAGTACCACTTACCATGATCTCCTCCGGCTTCTTATAGTCATATCTATAATAATGATAATGTTCATAATGCAGCAGTTCACTTTTAACTTTATTTCCAGCAGAAATGCAGGTATGTACCAACAATATGAGCAGCATCCAAAAACAGAAACAACTCAAAGGTCTGTCAGCAGTGTTACCGTGAAATCAAATGTCTATCTACACAGTGGGCTACTGTCCACTAATGGGTATGAGCATACATAAATCACAGAAGCATGACGACGTAAAGGAGGAAGTAGGCTGGGACTGTTTAAATGAAAGTCAAAGCAGGCAAAATCCGTAGATCAGTTCTGAAAAAAAAACAAATCACAAGAACACACAGAAGAGAATCCTATTTATGTCAGAATCAAAAATAGTAATAACAACAACTAAAGGTTAATTCAGATACAAAAAAACTGAAAGTAGTACTGAGATGGTTCTGTGGTTTAAAGTACCTGCTGCTGTTCCCGAAGATGAAAGTTTAGTTCCTAGTACACACACCGGGCTGCTCACAGCTGCCCGGAACTCCAGCTACAGATAATCTGACCCCCTCTTCTGGCTTCCATGAGCATCTGCACTCAGCACACATAACACACAAGTACACATATAATAAAAAGTAAAATAAATCTTGCTAAGTGTGATTATGCACGCTTTTTTAAAAAATTTTCCAGACAGGGTCTCTCTGTAGCCCTGGCTGTCCTGGAACTCACTCTATAGACTAGGCTGACCTCCAACTCAGAGAGATCTGTCTGCATGCCTCTGCCTCCTGAGGGCTGGGATTAAAAGTGTATACCACCATACCACTAACCTACTGTCTTAGAGTTTTATTACTGTGAAGAGACACCATGACCATGGCAACTCTTATAAAGGAATACATTTAATTGGGCTGGCTTTTACTTTTGGAGGTTTAGTCCATTATCATCATGGGGGGACGCATGGCAGCATCCAAGAAGATATGGTGCTGGAGGAGGAGCTAAGAGATCTGCATCTATAGGCAGTAGGGGATTACCCTGGCTAGACCTCAGTTGAACATATGAGACCTCAAAGCCCACATCCACAGTGACATACTTCCTCCAAGACCACACTTCCTAATAGTGCCAACCATTCAAGCACATGAGCCTACAGGGGGCCATACATATTCAAACCACCACACCTTCCATCCAGACTCCTCACCCCCACTCCAGTGTGATGCACACACCTTTAGTCCTAGCACTCTCATTTAGTTCCGGCCTCTGGGTTCCTGCCTTGGCTTCCCTCCATAATGGACTATCCACCTGTAAACTAGATAAACCGATCCTCAAGTTGGTTGTGGTCAGTGTTTCCTCACAGCAACAGAGAGCCAACGAGGACAGGTACTATCCCCGGTCCTCTGTACAGTGGAAATCTTTTCCTATGCCTCTCAGGATATTAGGGAAATAACAAATGGGCAAAATGCCTGCTTCTTCCCAGGCTTCTGCTTACAGTTCTTTTCTCACACTTGCCATTAACTGACCACCTGCAGACTCAGACTTTACTGGAAATCTGGATGCTTTATTCATTTAAGTCCTAGCCAGCTATTGAGGAATATTTTCCACGGTGATGGGAAGTAGAGTTTGGGGGCATCTCCCCAAGTTTTCCAGGCTGACTTTTGCTTTTCCCAGCCCTTCAACCTGGGAGTGTGGCTCTGGGCAGCCGTTTTCTTCTTCCTCCCCAAGAAAACAGTAGTTCTAAGAATTAGCCACCATTTTCTGCCAGTGACTCAAAACAAAAGGTCCTTTCCTGCCCTCCTCTTGTCTACTTCTCCAGCTGCTCGCTCCAGCCTAGCCTCAGTGCCCCTTGGAGCCTCTGTAGTGTACCCCCTCAAGAAGGCTGTGGTTTGTCATTCAGGTTCAGTTCAAGATGCCACTCCAGAACATTTCTACCACCTCAGTTACATCACTGTTGTCGTGTTTTATTAGTATGCCATAAGCCCCCAGAGCAGATACCACACCACTGCAGTGTCTAAATGCCTGATGGACTGGCTAGCAGATGCCCTGCTTTCTTTGGCAGCCTGGTGGTATCAGATATAACCACCAGGAAACTCCAGTGTGATACATCAGGTTAGGTTTTTGTGCAGCATCTTCAGTCAGCAGACTGCTTGAAGTGCTATCCAGAGACAGTGTGCACGTTAGCAGACTTTGGTCAGGTGTTGAGCGTGGCCTCCTCTAGCTCTGCTAACTAACCACACGGATTTCCTGATGACGGAAATCATCAGCAACACAGCTTTCCAACTAAAAATGCGAAGGCAGAGGCCGCAGGTGGAGGGGAGCGGATCCATGTTTAAAATGCAGTGAAGAGAAACATGGACTCAGACTTGGCTGCTGCTCTCCGTCCAGTTAAGCTGAAGGTCACAGAGCCCAGTGATAGGAAAGCGGGTATTTGGTGATTTGGAGAATGTGAAGGAGGAGCTACTGAAATACTTCATTCTCCGAAGAATCTGTCTCCAGGATTTCTAGGGGTCTGTCTCCCAGGACCATCACAGCCTTGTAATATGAGAAGGCAGAGGAGAGGAAAGGGTTGTCATTGCTGGCACTGGAGCCAAGCCTGGGCCTGGCAGTTTACATCTTTCAGTCACATTCCCACAGTGGAGGGATCCTGCCTTGTTGGGGCTATCCCCGGCATGTGCTGAGTCTGAGCTTCTGTTGTCCACCAAGAGCTGAAGTTTATCATTGCTGGGCTGCCTGTGCAGCACCAAATGTGTGCGGCAGCCAGCACTGCCGTACTGGTAACGGTGCCCGCCCACCGACCTTTTCCAGGCTGGAATCTCTGATAAGAGGTGCTGGCATCCTCCCTGGCAGTGCTCCATACTCTTCCTTACCCAGTGTAATGAATTTCAGGACATTGAGGCAGAAAGACAGTTTGGGTTGAAAGATCACAAAGATCTTGGAGCCTGTTGTGTGTAACCTGATTCTGAAAGGAAAAACTAGAATATCACCGAGTTCTTGATGCTATTTGCATATTTGCTAATGGTAATAAATAACAAAGATTTTCTGCTTTGCCAGGCATGGTGGCCACACCTTTAATCCCAGCACAAGGGAGGCAGAGGCAAGCTGACCTGTCAGTTTGAGGCCAACCAGGTCTACATAGAGGGTTTCTGAACAACCAGTACTATACAAAGAGAGCGTGTCTTTTAAATACATAAATAAACAAATAAATAGCCTGCTGCTACTTAAATGGGCCATAAAAGAGCATAGTAGCAGGAGAGGATGACCCACCCCTTCAGGCCTAGGTTTACCAGTGGGTCAGGCTCAGTCTGATTGAGGACTAGGCACGGGACAGAGAAGCAGCAAAACCAAAGATGAACAAGAACCATAATTCCCATTGCAGTTGTCAGCCAACAGCTCTGTTCTGCAACGTTGGCCCAATTACAGTGCCTGGAAACGCCTATGGCCCAGCTGAAATAGGTGAGCCCTCAGGAGGCCTTGGAGGCAGAAACATTTCCAGTCTTGTTCTCTATTCCAAACGTCCCAGTCTGCGGCCATAATGATTACGGACATGATTAAGGTGATAAGAGTTGAGAACCTAAACCCCAAAATATAGCTGCCTCTTATAAAGCATTTCTCAGTTTCATTGTATCCACAGAGGGGCATTTACTTTATTTGTTTGTTTATTTTTTTTTCTTTTCGAGACAGGGTTTCTCTGTGTAGCCCTGGCTGTCCTGGACTCAATTTGTAGACCAGGCTGGCCTCGAACTCGCAAAGATCCGCCTGCCTCTGCCTCCCAAGTGCTGGGATTAAAGGCGTGCGCCACTACTGCCCAGCTTGTTTGTTTATTTTTGAGACAGGGTTTCTCTGTGTATCCATGGCTGTCTTGGACTCACTTTGTAGACCAAACTAGCCTTGAACTCCCAGAGACCCACCTGCCTCTGCCTCCCGATTAAAGGTGTACACCACCACTCTCAGCAATTTTTTTGTTTTGTTTTGTTTTTCGATACAGGGTTTCTCCATGTAGCTCTCACTGTCCTGGAACTCACTCTATAGACCAGGCTGGCCTCGAACTCAGAGAACCACATGATGACATTTACATTTTGGTTCCAGAGAAGGAAAAAATAAACACAAAAATTCAAAAATTAAATGCCTTGCCTGAAAACACAGAGAGTAGCTCTCAGTCACCCTCCTCCAGAGAGAGAGCACCATGTCGGCTTCTGTATATTAGCATGTCCATGTCCAGTGGAAGAGTTGTTTATGGTCAGCTCCTAGATGTAAACCAGGCTGTCACAGGATCCTCTTAGCAGCTTAGCTGCCAGTGGCTGTGAACAGGGGACTAAAGTCTCCAGACCTGCCTTGATGGTCTCCGATGGTTTTCCCTGAGAGCTGAGTTTTCCCTGAGTACTTGTCCCTCATTGCTGTCTGAGGCTCCCCTCAGCCTCAGCTCTGCCCCTTTAGGATCTGTTCTGGATGTCTCTCTCATTAATCTCCAGGTCATGTGGACATGCAGAGCTTCAGTGAGCCTGCTCAGTCCACATCCCAGTGTACAGATCCCTTCCTTCTCCTTCCTGATCTCCCAGCAGACACCCACACGTGACCCTTACACAGTACCATCCCTCGCCTGTGTTCACCTCTTCTCTGCTGGCTCTTCCAAGGGGCAGTTAGCACACTTGCCACTAAGTCCCTGATTCCCATGTGTCCACTTCTCCAGATCCAGAATAGGCAGAATGGGGCGGGGTGGGGGGGGCTGATTTCAGTAGGTGGAGCCCTCAGTTAATTTTCTGAGCAGCCATGCATGCGTGAGGGCCTCAGGCAGCTGGGCTGAATTCTTTGTATGTCCACACCTCCTCCCCCAGGTCCCATTCAGAAGGAGTATAGGTATCTGCCACCATTCTCTACCAGGAAATCTGAACTTCAGATTTAACTGGGTGTCCTTTATTTTCACTTACTAAATCTGACAACTCTGACCCAAGGGACTTGTGTGTTCCAGCTATTCTGGCCTCATTGACAGTTTTGACACCACAGCCTAATTCTTATCCTGACCAAGTGGTAGTTACTTGTTTCAAACAGCACACATCCCACTTGGGCCATCTGCTGTCCTCAGGACCCTGCCTAAAGTCATAGTGACAGTATTAGCTACCACACTATGGAGCTCTTGTTCAAGCATTATTAATATACTGTTTCATTTCAGCAGCCCATCTTAGTAAGGAGGATTGATCTTTCTTTAGCTTTTTTTGGGGACGGAGGGGCATGTAAGGTTTTTGGGTTTGGGTGTTTTAAGACAGTGTTTCAGGAGCCAGGGATATGGTATAGTGTTTTTCTAGTGTGTGCAGAGCCCTGGCATCACATGAGACAGGCACAGTGGTTCATACCTGTAATCTTAGCCACTAGGAAGGTAAAAGCAGAAGCTTGTAGTCATCCTTGCCTATATAGCAAGCCAGCCCAAAACGCATGGGACCCTTTCTCCAAAAAAATAAAACTATAGGAGTGGGCTCTGGCCCAGGCTGTTCTAGAACTCACATGGTCTTCTTACCTCAGCCTCAACAGTGCTGGGATTGTGCGTGTGTGTGTGTGTGTGTGTGTGTGTGTGTGTGTGTGTGTACTTGTCCCCTCCCCCTTTTATATATTGTTAGGGACTGAGAATTGCTTAGTTTATAACACACAGCTAGTGAGTGACAAGATTCAAATTCAGCACCCTCTGGCCTCAGAACTGTTTTCTGACCAGTCCTCAGTATCGTGTGGAGAATTAGTAGCACAGGCTCAGCTGGCAAGCAGATGGGATGAGTCTCGCTGAAGGGCAGGAGGACAAGCCCTGAGCTCAGTGAAGAACACAGGTTCTTGGACCTGATTACATCCTCACCATCAACCGTAACAACCTTGTAGCGACAGATGCACATTTTCCATGGTGCAACAAAGAAAAATTATTGCAGAGATTCAATTATGTCTCCCATTTTTAATGGCAATTTTGCTCCCTCGGAAGATTAATTAGCAGCAGAGAGTTCCTCCCAGCAAGCAAATCGCAGCCCACTTTATGGCAAGAAAAGGTGCATTAAAATGCAGCTGTGTCTCATTAAGTAGGCAGGCTCCCTTTAGAGCAGCGCGCCTGCCAACCTGCCAGCCTGGCCCAAAACTAAGATGACGCCCAGGGGATAGCGAGTAGAGGAAGCTATCCTGACCACCTGAGTTGAGTCCCCAGGACCCACATGGTGGAAGGAAAGAAGCATCCCCTGCAAGTCAGTTGTCCTGTCTGACCTCTACATGTGCCCGCCCACACGTGCGCACACACACACACACATACATACACAAGCACAAAATCTTTTTTTTTTTTTTTTATTTTTTTTTTTTTTTTTGGTTTTTCGAGACAGGGTTTCTCTGTATAACAGCCCTGGCTGTCCTGGACTCGCTTTATAGACCAGGCTGGCCTCGAACTTACAGAGATCCACCTGCCTCTGCCTCCCAAATGCTGGGATTAAAGGCGTGCGCCACCATGGCCCGGCAAAATAAATCTTTTTAAAAAGAATATATTCTTTCACCTGCCAACTCAACATGCCACTGAGGCCAGAAAATACAGCATCATCCTATCCTGTTGCTGCAGACAGTAGTTAGGTTCAGAAAAAATTCAAACTTTGACCAGAATTGCCCAGCTGATATTTACCATTATAGGGTTTAAAGTAAAATGGCATTATTTCTCCTTTCCCGCCTCTTGTTTACTTTCTCGTTTTGAGAAGGTGTTAGATCACCTGGTATGCTGCTGCACACTTTTAATCCCAGCACTCGGGAGGCAGAAGCAGGTGAATCTCTGAGTTCAAGGCCAGCCTGGTCTACAGAGTGAGTTCCAGGACAGCCAGGGCTGTTATACAGAGAAATCCTGTCTTGAAAGAAAAAAAAAGTCCATGAATGCCTCCTGTGCAAGAGGAAGCTCTTATACCTCATGTGACTAATGAACTGAGAGGGGCTGATAAACAGAGACACCCCACACCAGAGGCATGGGAAGGGTGGGAAAGGGGGTAGAGGGTGGGAGGGAGGGGGTGGCAATGGAGATGTAATAAATAATGCGTTTAAAATATTTTTAACCGGGCAGTGGTGGCGCACGCCTTTAATCCCAGCACTTGGGAGGCAGAGGCAGGCGGATCTTTGCGAGTTCGAGGCCAACCTGGTCTACAAATTGAGTCCAGGACAGCCAGGGCTACACAGAGAAACCCTGTCTCGAAAAACCAAAAAAATATATATATATATTTTTAAAAGTAATAAATAAACGTTTAAAAAAAAGTTTCCTAATTGTAGGGCAGTGGTGGCGCACACCTTTAATCCCAGCGCTAGGGAGGCAGAAGCAGGCAGATCTCTGTGAGTTCAAGGCCAGCCTGGTCTACAGAGTGAGTCTAGGACACAGAGAAACCCTGTCTAGAAAAAACAAAAACAAAACTCGTCCTTTTCCATTTTAGTTTCATTCCTGTCTGAACAGACTTGTCCTTCTGTGGACGAGATGGGAGTGGTTTAGATGTTGTGATAGTCCAGAGTGGCCACCTAGAACCCAGCCTGGTCACCTGCTGGTTTGCTGCAGCCTGACTTAGCGTGGGGTTGGGCAGTGCAAGGAGCCCCTCTTGCTGGATCTTAACTGACACTGCTCTCATCTTCTTCCAGGTACATTGAACGGAAAGCTTTTCTGGACCGAGTGGACCACAGGCAGTTTGAAATTGAGCGAGATCTCAGGCTGAGCAAAATGAAACCTTGACATTCTGAGGAGAATAGTAGCAGCTTACTCCTGTTGACAGTGTGAGCTCTTCTCTGTGTCTGTAAAGTATCCCCAGTGTTCATCCTGTTTCCAGCAAGGCCCTTTTTCTATGTTGCAGTTTGCTTTATGTATCTTCACCGCACCTGTTTTCACTCATTTTACTTTTTAAATAAACAAATAGAAACCCTCTGTGAGGTTGGTGACAGTGAAGACCCGCTCCCCTTCCCTTGCACTGCTGCGAAGGCTGTGACAGCCAGTACTAGTCCAGCCACCACATCTCACACTTACTTGTCTGCGATGGTGGGAGTTTTATGAGGCCTTAACTCTCTGAAATCAGCCTTTCCTGGAGACTCCTACTGGGCTCCCTGGGATGGATGGGCAGATGCTGTGTTTCTGGGCATTTGTTCGAAGTTGATTCAGCTTCTGTCTTGTGTGACATTCTCATGTGTAAGGTGAGACACTGGGATAAATTAATGCTGAGTGGTTTTTTCCTACTCCCCTTTGCTCCTTTAAAAAAAAGTCTATGGCCAGACGTGGTGGTATAGGCCTTGCTAATACAGCACTTGGGAGGCAGAGGCAAGCGGATCACTGTGAGTTCGAAGCCAGCCTGGTCTGCAAAGCGAGTCCAGGACAGCCAGAGCTGTTACACAGAGAAGCCCTGTTTCAAAAAACCAAAAAAAAAAAGAACTCTACCTCAGATGTACTTTCTGCCTCAGTAGTTCTTTAGTTTTTATTTGTCAGGAGATACTCTTGCTAGTAGTACTGACACACACCTAGAATCCCAGCACTTGGGAGACTGAGAGAGAATTGCGTCAAATTAGAGGCCAACCTGGTTGCCTTCAAATTGGAGGCAACATAGTTCCAGAGCAGCCTAGGCTATAGAGTGAATCTTGTCTCACGAATGGGGTTGGGGAGTATTCTAAAGACCTCTTGTTCTTTACATTCCTTGGGAAAATTCCAAATCCAAACTTGTTACTTAGGAAGCCTTGAAGAGGAGAAAAGGAACAAACCACCCTTGCTAATACAGTATTAAATCCTTCACCTGCTCCTGGGGCATGGGAATGGGGAGACAGTGGGCTGGCTTCAAAGGCTTCATTCTGTTTCTTGCTCAGGCACAGCTCAGTGACCCTGACCACAGGTTTGTTTTCTGGCTTGTGGGTGGCATAAGTCCCATCAGTGTCTCAGAGGGCTGAAGTGAGCTGATGCCAGCCTAAGGACAACATTAAGTCACAGTGGGCTTCCCTAGCTAGGTGTCACATATGTGGGCAATGTTGGTAGCAACCAAACCTGAATTGGTAGCACCAGATAGCATCTCATTACCCAAAAGGGGAGTTTACCAGCTGCATTTGAATTCACGGTCTGTTCACATCCATCTGCGAAGGACTCTACAGACGATAAGAGAGCATTTCAAGCCTGCAGTCAGAGCACATAGTCTCTACTGGGACTTGGGATGATGGAGGAAGTCCTTTAACCCCATTAGGGCAGGACCTCCATCCATGGGCTATCTGTAGTGTATGTCACCTCTCTCTAGAAAAGGCTGTCCCTTTCTCCTGGGTCTGTCTGTTCCCAGCTGTGCACATCTGACCCAGGTGATGATGTTTCACCTGATTCGGGTACAGGCACACACAGCAGCACATGTGCCCATGTGTGTTAGTGTCAGTGAGACAAAGTGGCCTCACAGCAGTCCTGGGTCATCTCTGGCTGCAGGGTGGATGCATATGTGTTCATGTTGCCTTTCCAGCCTCTGCCATAAACTGATGGTCTTTTCAATTTGTTTCTTAAAGCTGTCCCAGGAGAGTAGGAAGGTAGGAGAGACTTCAGCAGATGGCCATGTGTTGGTAGTTGCTGAGCCTGGGAGAGGACTATATACAATCCTTAGGCTATTCTGAACTTGAATATGGATTTCAATTTTTCATAATAAAGCATCTTTTAAAGTTGTCCATGGGACACCAAATTGTGTTCTGTAAGGAAGAATTTTGAAGTGGTTCAAACTGAGCCAGAAGGTGAGCAGCCTCCCAACATGCAGCCAACTCTGAGGCCTGCAGGAATACAGGAAAGGGGCTGCTTGTTAGGGAGATGCATCTGCTTTAACAGCTCAGAAACCACACTCTGCCGCTTCTGACTGGGAAGAGTCAGAGTCCAGGGTTAGGGGAACTGCCAGTGAGACAGACTGCCTGAAGTGGACATGGCTGTTCTCTACACAAGTGGCTATTTCATAGGCATAAAGCAGACAGAGCCAGGAGTCTTTGTGGCCCTGCTTGGCCACACTGTGGGCTGAGTATGGTGACTGCAGGATGGAGGCAGACAGCTATCCATGGAGACATCTGAGTTGGACATGGGCCACCTGTAATCTTTTTCTCTTGGTCAATATGTGCTCCTGTGGGAGCCCATCAGAGTTCTTAGTGGGAACCCCTTTTCCAACCACATTGTTAGCTGTCCTGGTACCCTGCCTCACTTTCGAAGGACTAAACCACCTTGACAAATTCGTCGCCTTCCTCTTTGGATCCTTGGTTCAGTTCCCAGAACTGCCACCTCCCCCCCATAGATATTCTCTTTCTGGCAGTTTGTTTGAACTATGGCAGACACTGTCTAGCCCACAGTTTGTAAAAACGCGAGAAAAAATATTTTCTCTAGCTCCTCACGTCCACATTTAGTAGAACTTAGTTCCCACAGGGGATGGTGTCCTTTATTCAGGAATTAAGAATTGTTGAAGGAGTGTTTGGTTTTTTGGGTTTGTTTGTTTGTTTCGAGACAGGGTTTCTCTGTATAACAGCTCTGGCTGTCCTGGACTCACTTTGTAGACCAGGCTGGCCTTGAACTCACAGAGATCCACCTGCCTCTGCCTCCCAAGTGCTGGGATTAAAGGCGTGCGCCACCACTGCCTGGCTCAAGGAGTGTTTGTGTGGTCGTGTGAAGAACAAGTTAGAACTTGGGAATGCTTTGGCACCCTTTGTGGATCTAGTGGTCCAGTGCTCTGCTGGGCCCTCGCCATGGCCCTGTTGACTGTGGAGGTCTGTCTAAGGGCACTCACTGTGGCTGATCTGTGGAGCAGAGCCTCACTTAGGAGTTGAGTTCTCTAATCCTGCCCTGTCCTATCACAGTCCTTTGTCTTCTCTATGTCCCAGCTGGGTGTATCAGAATTCCAAAGTCTCTAGTACCTTCTAATTAAGGTGGGGGGGCGCGGACTGCCCTAAAGCAGTACGAGGTCAAAGAATAAAACAGGCCTCTTCTGCTCACCTATTTCTTGAGGAATGCAGTGCTCTAATTAAGAGTTCTGCTTGTGGCCTCTAGGGCCTTACAGGATCACAGTAAGAAGTAACCTTGAGTGTGGTGTATACTGTTGGGACTAAGGAGGACAAAATACACCGAGGCCCTGGACAACACTTAGCCAGGGTTGGTCTGCCATGAGAGCTGTGCTGTGCAGCCGGTGAGCCAAATGGCCAGGGCCACAGGAGGACCAGGACATCTTTGGAGAGAAGCAGGGCCAGGATGGTTCTGCGCCCCGTCAGGACTGGGAAGACCACGTGACAGGCTCTCCAGATATTGTTCTGCCCTGTGGTTAGTGTGGCAAGCTGTCTAAATGTGTGTAGCTTGATTGGTGTGGTCTGCAAGGTCGGGCATGGTAGAAGGGTCTAGCACATTCTAGAGTGTCCAGTATTCGGTCTTTCGGTGCCTGTTCCTCAGGAGAGCTAGAAGTGCTTAAGTGCGATAGTAAGACAGAGGATACATTTGCTGCACACAGAACGGGATGGACAAGTGATTTGAATATGAAGGCGCTAGGTCACCTATCACAGAGTCACCCGCTCCACATATATCTGCACACGGCCTCTTAGCACCTGCCCCATTTTCCACAGGAGGAAACTTGCCTGAAGTCATCAAGGAACTGGCCAGACCACACACACATCATACAGCTTCGCAGCACATTGAACAGCCTCATAGTAATGTCGGCTCCTGCAGCTATGTTGTTGTTAGGGAATTCCTGTTGTGAAAGACGTTTTAGGGGGTTGAGGAACCTCTGAATGTAGAAATGTCTGAGTGAAGGGAAATGGCAGCTGGCAAGGCAAAGGCAAGGACGCATGGGCCACTGCCCTGGGGCCTCCCCAGGCAGGGCAACATGTAAGACTGATGAGGAGCTGTACTACTGAGATTCCTCAGACATCTTTGGCCTGGCCTAACAGGGTGGTGGCCAGATATCACAGCCAAGCTCTGCTCTGCTAAGGGTAGCAGTGTTGCCTTCTTTACCTCCGGACATTGCTGGCCCCAGAGAGTCAGGAGGATGTGTCTTCCAGCGGAGGTGCATCCTGCTTCTGGCCTTCTGGCTAAGCCCCTCCTCCTTAAGTCCTCACATTCGAACAGTTGTTAGGAATGAGTATTAGCTCTGCTCCGCCCACTTCGCAGTGTGATGTTGAGCGATACAGTTAGATTGTCCCCCTGCCCCTCCTTCCTAAGAAAGCCAAGACTAAGGGAATGTCAGTTGACACTGCTGTGAAGAACAGTTTAGTATGCCTAATCTAGAGCTGTACTGGCCTTTGATGTGTGACTCTTCTGGGTTTCTAATCCCAGCAAGCACCAGCACTGACAGAAGAAGGCAGGGCTATTGATAACCATAAAAATCTAGAAACCATGAACTTTCTCCTCTACCTTTAAGGTCTGCCGCTAAACCTACAAAACTAAAGTAGAACAGACACAAAGGGGAAAAAAAGGAAGTGCATTCAGATTTTAGGTGCTATATTTACATAAATATGAAAGTCTTCACAAGAAATATGAAGACAGCTGGGCGTGGTGGTGCACGCCTTTAATCCTAGCACTTGGGAGGCAGAGCAGGCAGGTCTCTGCGAGTTCGAGGCCAGTCTGGTCTACAAAGTGAGTCCAGGACAGCCAGGGCTACACGGAGAAACCCTTGTCTCAAAGAACCAAAAAATAAAAAAATAAAATGAAAAATGACATGTGTCAAGGCGGAGGGGCCTGGACTAGGTAGGCAGTGGATGGAGCCATGATAAAAGGATAGGGGTTTGTCTAGACTTTGGTCTGTAGTGATTTCTCTGTCATTGTTCCCATCCTTGATCCTTCTGATATAGGAAGGATACATTTCGCAGACACTCATCCATAGTCTCAGCATTGAGGAAGCTGAAAAGAGATGGAGACATGGGGAGAGAGCTCAAGGGCTTTGACTGAAAGTACGTAAGGAGCCACAGTGGCATGCTTTGGAATTTCTTTTTTGAACTCCACTACCCAGGACCCAGCCACAGGACAGATCTCTGATGAAAGAGCCAGGGATCTATGATTCGATAAAATGAGTGCAATCTCATGCATGTACCTCGAGATACAGGAACCTTGTACAGAGCAGACAAGAAGAGACCTAAGGAGATCCCAGATATGACAATTAAGAACACATGTGTCCGTGTTCATCATGGTGAGGGTGCCACATGACAAAGAACTATGGTCTTTAAGGTGGTCGGTGGGGAACTACAGGCAGGCAGCTCAGTGGTAGACAGCACTTGCCTCAGATGTATATGAACTGGATTTGATCCCCAGAATCAAAATAGTTTTCTGTTCTGTGAATTTCACCTCAATTTACAAAGGTTTTAAAAATACAAAAGAGGCCAGACAGTAGTGGTGTGCACGCCTTTAATCCCAGCACACTTGGGAGGCAGAGGCAGGCAGACCTCTGAGTTCCAGGTAAACGTCTACAGAGTGAGTTCCAGGACAGCCAGGGCTACAGAGAGAAACCCTGTCTCGGAAAACCAAAAGAAAAATGACCTGTCAAGTTGTCCCCACTCTACCTTAAAAAGCAGATTTGAGGGGCTGGAGAGATAGGTGGCTTATCAGCACTTGCTGCTGTTCAGGAGACACAGGTTCAATTTCCAGCACCCACATAAAAGCTAAAGCCATCTGTAACTCCAGTTCCAAAGGATCCTATACCCTTTCCTGGCCTCCATAGGCACCAGCCATACAGGCATAACATGTAGATAAAACACCCATGTACATAAAATATAAATAAATTTGAAACAAAACAAAAAAAGATCTGAAGCCAGCCTGGTCCACAGAGTGAGTTCAGGACAACAGGGATACAAACCCTGTCTCCAAAAAGAAAAAAAAAAGCACATCCAAGGGGCTAGGGAGATGGCTTGGTGGGGACCTGAGTTTGGATCCCCAGCTAAAAATGCCAGGCAGTGGTGGCGCACGCCTTTAATCCCAGCACTTGGGAGGCAGAGGCAGGCGGATCTCTGTGAGTTCGAGGCCAGCCTGGTCTACAAAGCAAGTCCAGGACAGCCAGGGCTGTTACACAGAGAAACCCTGTCTCGAAAAACCAAAAAAAAAATTTAGCTCTGCTGACCAGCACTCTGCCTCTCTTGATCCCATTTCTGCATCTATAAAATGAAGGGGCGCACTGAATAATCTCTAGGTGGGGTTTTGTTTTATGGTTCGGGTTTCTGGTTTTTGTTTTAAGAGATGGGGTCTTAACTATGCTACTGCTCATGTTAACCCTGAATATTTGGTTCCCAATCATCCTTCCTCAGCCCCTCAGGTGAAGCCATGTGTGTTGCTGTCATTCATCCCATCTTGGAAATGAATGTATGCGCAACCCAGTGATTTTTAGGTACAACAGCATTTGAAAACTACTACCTGTGGCCTTATGCCCTTCCTGCCTGTATAAAATATTTTAAAGCCTTCAGCTATATATTTAAGAAAATTACCTCTCCCTTTATCCTTACCATTTTAAATAATTCACATTCTTAAATTCCTGCCACATCAGCAAAACCACATTGCATTGAACCAGCAAGCCCTGGTCCCTCCTACGTCAGCTGAGACTCACCTGCAAGAGCTGATCCTTCTTTCCTAAGTCCTTGGAGTCCCAGCAAAGGGCTAAGCTGAAGCCTCCATAGTTCTCAGGAGCTTGAAGAAGCAGCTGAAGTCAGGCCTGGGAAGCAGACAGGGAATACAAGGAACAAAATTGAAATTCCCAACAAACACAGCTGATGATGCTTTGCTGCCAGGTTGGCAACAGATGTTAAGAGCAACGTGTGTGCACCAGCTAAGTTGAGTGTGCAGTGTGTCCGCTAGGTTGCCCTGCCACTTGGAGAGGGAGGGAGCCAACCACCAGATGCCTGCCACCTCTGTCAAAACAGGCAGTGTGGCGGGGGGGGGGGGGTGTTCTCCTGCTGGCCATGCTGACATTCCTCTTACTGCTGTGCTATTATGATTATAGAAGAAATCTGTTCATTGAAAATTTGAAAACAAGGGCCTAGGGATGTGGCTCTGGTAACTCACATGCATAGCATTCATGATCTAGATTCACATTGCTCAAGAAAAACTGAAAAATGAAACAATATAAATATCACATTATCTTACAACAACAAAAAGACTATAGACTTTGGGATATTTTTTCCTGTGTCTTTCCTATCTTTTAATATAATTGGGTTACACTGTACTTATGTGACAGGATGCAGGTGGCACCAATCACATGTCGTTATTTAAATTTCTTTTTGTTTTTTGAAGACGGTTTCTCGGTGTAGCCCTGGCTATTCTGGAACCCACTCTGTAGACCAGGCTGGCCTCGAACTCACAGAGATCCTCCTGCCTCTTCCTCCCCAGTCCTGGGGTTAAAGGCGTGCACCACCACTTCTGGCCAGGTGCATGTTTTTAATCCCAGCACTCAGCACTCAGGAGGCAGATGCACGCTGATCTCTGTGAGTTTGAGGCCAGCTTGGTCTACCCAACAAGTGCCAGGCCTGCCAGGGCTACATAGTGAGACCTTGTTTTGAAATAAAAGAAAATTTGGGCTGAGATGTCCTTCAGTTGATAGGGTGCCTGTCTAGTATGCACAAAGCCTAGCTCAGCATGGTGGTACAAGCAGGGGATCCCAGGAGGTGGAGGCAGTTGGCTAAAAAAATTAACACTACATAGTGAGTTTAAAGCTAGCTTGGGATACTTGAGACTGTAAACAAAACAAGCCTCATCTCATCAGCCCATAATTTTAAAATCAAAAATGCATCGTTGGGGGTGTATCTCAATGGCATAGCAGTGGCTCTGGTTCAGTCCCCAATATCCCTAACACACACACCACAAGTACACATAGACACATACTATACTGTATGCACACACCGCACACACAAATGGAAACGTAAAACGCAGTTCCTTGCCAGGCGTAGTGGTGCACACCTTCAATCCCAGCACTGGGAAGGCAGAGGCAGGCGGATCTCTGAGTTCAAGGCCAGCCTGGTCTACAAAGTGAGTCCAGGACAGCCGGGGTTACACAGAGAAACCCTGTCTCCAAAAAACAAACAAAAAAATAAGTTCCTCAAAAGCACTTTTGAAGACAGGGACTGAAAGTGCCCAGTGGTCACATGTGCAGAATTCTGTCACATAGCACCACTTAAGGCCACTTTCACAGTTTTGTTTTTATGTGGAGTAGGGGATCTATCCCAGCTTCTCAGGTATGCAAAGCGAGCATTCTACCTCCTCCGAGCTACATCTCCAGTTCTGGGCTTCTTGAGACAAGGTCTCCCTATGTAGAATCCACACTGGCCTCAAACCTGTGAGGAAGACTTGGGTTTTAAGGACCACATACTATAATTTATTTTATTGATCTTCTGATGTTGGCCATTTAGAAAATATGTTTTCTTTTGAATAATCCTGTGTTGAACTGTTTTGCTAGCTCTTTATCTGTACCCCTTAGTTATTTCTAGATGACTTTTACAAAGGGGTGTTTTGTATCAGAGGGGTTGACATAAGCAGTGAAGGCCATTTACGCTGAGAGAGAGGGGTGGGGACCTTCTTAGAAAGAACTGGGAATTCAAATCCAAAGCTTTGAAGATTCAACCCTTCCCTGACAAAACACCCCTGTCTGCTTATCTCTGAGTGTACATCCAGTGGCTTGGGTGATACCTACAAGATTTAGGAAGATAAAGCCCGTCCCAGGAGCAGACTAGACTATATACTTTTGAGTTCCAGACACATCTGCTGCACTGGCTCAGGTTTGTGTCCTTGCAAAGACATCTGAACAGGGTGGGGACTCCTCACCAGCCTGATCATGTGACTCATCGTCCAGGTCACACCCCAGAGCAGGCAGAGCCAGATTTGACCCAGTCTTTCCCATATGGCTCAGCTTCTCTTAACACACATGGTGAGGCTCAGGCCACAGAGCTCTGGGAGGAGAGCCATCCCTAGAGTGGCTTTCTGCCCAGGGAGTACTCCTGAACCCATATACAGCCCCTGAGCTCCTACTGCAATTCTGCCTGCTCAGGAAGCCCCTGGTACTCCCAGCTGGCCAAGAAGAAAGCACAGGGATCTCTGGTTCCTCCATAAGGATCTATCTCTTTATATCTAAGCCTCACATTCACAGAGTTGTCACTCCGGAGACGCAGGATGCCCTCAGTAACTGGCACTCTGGAAAATGTGCAGCCTTCTAGAATCTTCTACCGAACATTCCCTTGATTAAACATTGAGTTATTTGAAAAACTTGCTAGAGGTCATCCAGGAATGCCTCTGGTGTCCTCATTAATCTCCCTTCAATTAGCTCATCAGTAAACACGGGGCATCCTTCCAGAACACAAGAAGTAGAAAGTTCAGGGTTCCACAGGGCAGTGTGAAAACAGAAAAACTGAGTCAAGTATGATTCTGATAGTTTTGGCATTTATCTGAGTGCTTCCTGTAGCCACACAAGTCCATACTCAGTATGTCCTAGCAGTTCCTAGAGAAACAAATACTGCATTTGCTTGGACCTGGGCTACCATGTTCCATGTTATCACAGAGCACAGTAAGGGATGGTGCCCCCTGCACTGGTGAGAGACACAGATGATTTATGAAAAACTCATTTGACAGATGGGAAAGAAAATAGCCTTTGGAAGTAAGATGCCATGCAGGAGTTCAGGGACCAAAACCCAGGCCGGCCCCCACCCCATCCTGCCCTGATACTGGAGGTAAAGGCTGACAAGCACCATGGATTCTTGCCAAAATACAGACCTACATTGAGTTCCTTTTTCAAAAAGCAGTCTCCCTCCTTGGGTGTGTTCAAGACTTTCCCAGGGCCCTGCCCCTTCCTGGGGAAGACCCTTGGCCTTGGGCAACATCACAGAGCCTCTGAACAAGGTGCCTAGTGATCGGCCCTCACTGAGAACATGACACTATGGCTTTGAGGACTGGCACCAGTGACCTCAGTGTGGCAGCTGCCGTTTTAGGCCCTTTATTTAGAGAATGTATACTGTTCAGCTCATTGGCTCCGTTTCTCAGTTCAAAAATGCAGTGCCCTGGGGATTGTTTCTAGTGAAGAGTGAAATTCCACTTGTCACAGTGACTGAAGATGAGAGCAGTTCCTGGGAGGGGCTGTGGTCACTGGTGTTTGCAAACATTCTGGAAGAGTCGGAGGCCATCAGACACTCCTCGTGGGGGTCTGCCCATCTTTTGCCTGGTTAGGGGTGAGGAGGGATGTCGCATGTGAAGGCTATATTTTGTGTCTCATTGCTCAGTTGCATTCTCATTCTCCCCCAGTGTCGGCCCTGGGAAAGACTCTTAGACCAGGCCCCAGGGGATTGGTGGGGATCTTTCTGGGGCCGCTTGCAGTTCTTAGAAATCAGTCATTTCATTTCTCTCAAAACTTGTTTAAAATTAGCTGGGTATGATGGTACACCTCTGTAATCCCAGCTACGTGAGATGCTGTCTTAAAAATAAATTGTTTTAAAGCAGAGGCAGATGGATTTCTGAGAGTTTAAGGTCAGTCTGGTCTACATATCAAATTCTAAACCAGCCAGAGTTATATGGTAAAACCAATCCTGTCTCAAAAAAGGAAGAAAGGGAAGGAAGGAAGGAAGAGAGGGAAAAAGAAAGAAAAAAGAAATGAAATTAAATTAAAAGAAATGAAATGAAAGAAAAAAGAAATTGTCTTTAAAAAGTTACACCAGGGCCAGGCATGGTGGCACACACCTTTAATCTCAGCACTCAGGAAGCAGAGGCAGGTGGATCTCTGTGAGTTTGAGACCAGCCTGGTCTACAGAGTTCCAGGACAGGCAGGACTATTACAAAGAGAAATCTTGCCTCAGAAAACCAAACAAACAAACAAACACTTGTAGGCCCATAACTCGGATGGATTGAAACCATTCTCTCCTCGCCCAGGTTTGGGGCTGGCAAGATGCTGCTCTTCCAGTAGACTTAGGCTTGATTCCCGGCACTCACACGATGGCTCACAACCATCTATAACCCTGGTTCCATGGGATGTAAAGCGAGGGCACTAGGCACACATGAGGTGCACAGAAATTCATGCAGGCAAAATGTACATACACATAAAATAAGAACAATAAAAAAATAAAAAATAGGGGGGATCACTTGAAGAAATGCTCAACATCCTTAATCATCGGAGAAATGCTGTTCCCTTTTCGGAACACGTCCATGAGTGAGGCTCTGAGACCATGCGTGTGAAAAAATGCCAGGTCACAAGACAAGAGTCTTCTGACCTCTGTTCCTCCACAGCTGGGTGGTTCTTGGAAATTGTTTCCGTGCCTTTCCCAGGTGTAGTGGATAGGAGTGAGTTCACTTTCGCTGTTGTTATTTATATGCATCTATGGAAAAATATGTTTTTGCTACTGGGTGACTCTTCTTAACTCTCAGAGTATAAATTGTCTGATGCCCTTAATAAAGCATCTTAGGTAATAGATCCCAGAGATTAGGATGAAGATGAATAGTGTCATATTCAACTGATCACAGGGAGGCTTAGGCTGTTCTCAGAGATAAGGACCTATCCTCATTTTTAATTTTAATTCACCTCATTTTTAGGCCCTGCTCTCCAGGTTCATGCCACCAACTAGAGCCATAAACACCCATGATCTGTTTAACCAATGCCCATTATTGAACATGCAAGTGCTAAAAGTTTCCATGTTTAGAGCCTGTTTCCTTGACTACCTGTGAGAATTTTTTAAATGTAAAAACTCCTGGAATTTGGGTGTCAGAAGACTCTGTTCGTACAGGGACTTGGGCCTCTTGTCAGATTGCCCACTACAGCCCTTTCTTTTGTAGCTGTTCCTGTGAGCACTGTTTTTAAGTCTGAGCACAGTTTAAAATGACACTTAAACTGAGCAAAGGGTTTCTACACTGGGCAAGCCATGGTAGGAGTTCAGGCATGCTGCCTAGGGAGGGAGAAAGGGCTCCACACTATGCCTGCCACTCATGCGACTCGGGAGTGAGTCATCCACCTCTTAGTCAGGGAATGACCTATATTTGGGACAGATTTTCTGAGTTATGGTATTATGGGTAACATACTGAGGATTGGTCCTTATCTCTGAGAAAAGCAAGGGCAAGCCCTGAGCCTCCCTGTGGTCAGTTGAATATGACCCCCAAAATTCATCCTCATCCTAATCTCTGGGATCTATTACCTAAGAAGGCAAAAGGCGCTTTGTGTATGTGACTAAGGATTTTGAAACGGGAGGAATTTCCTGAGTTATTGGGATGGGTTCAATGGAACTACAAGCACTGTTGAAAACGGCTAGTTTGGGGTTATTTATATTTTGCCATAATTTAGAAAGGGTTTATTGCAAAAAACAAAACCCAGCATAATAAATGAACCAAGAAAAAGTACAACATAGGAGAGGAGAGATGTGGTGAGCAGAGCACTTGCTGTTTGTTCTTCCAGAGGATCTGAGTTCCCTACACTAGTAATAGGGAGGAAGAGAGCAGAGGGTGGGTGGTATGGCTGCACTAGCAAGCCTGAAATCCCAGCACTTGGGAGGTGGCAGCAGGAAGATCAGGAGTTCAAGGTCACCTTACATCCAGCCCAGGATTCAAGAGACCCTGTCTCAAGCAACATTCATGGGCCCACATGGTAAAATAAGTGATTGAAATATATAAGAGGCAAATTGTCTCATATGGAAAGAAAATTCCAAGTCATTTAAATAAGGAGCTCCTAAAGGAGACAGGGCATAACCCGTCACTCCTCAAGCCAGGTCTGCATGCTGGCTTCCTTCCAAAAAGCAAACATGGGGAAGGAAGAGTTTCAAGTGGCAGAACCCTCGAGCACTGCCTCAGCCAGAGATCAGGGTCTGTTATCAACAGCAATGAGCCCTGTGGACGGTATGTGCCCTTGATATGATGTAACAAGAATGTCATTTTTCCTCTGTGGTTTCCTCATCAAAACTAGGACCCCACAGTAATCATGGGGAAAAATGTCAAATGAATATGAAATGGGAGACATTTTATAAACCCCCTGACCAAATCACCTCAAAAATGTCAAGGCCAGGGCTGGACAGGTGGCTCAGTGGTTGGGAGCACTGGCTGCTCTTCCGGAGGACCCGAGTTCAATTCCCAGCACCCACATGGCAGCTCACAACTGTCTTGTAACTCTAGTTCCAGGGGATCTGACACCTTTACACAGACATACATACAAGCAAAACATCAATGCACATGAAATAAAAATAAATCTTAAAAAATGTCATGGTGAGCTGGGCATGGTGGCGCATGCCTTTAATCCCAGCACTTGGGAGGCAGAGGTAGGTGGATCTCTGTGAGTTCAAGGCCAGCCTGGTCTACAAAGTGAGTCCAGGACAGCCAGGGCTATTACACAGAGAAACCCTGTCTCGAAAAACCAAAGACAAAAAAAAAAAGTCAAGATCATCAAGACAAGAAATATCAGAAAATTGGGCTGGAGAGGTGGCTCAGAGGTTAAGAGCACTGGCTGTTCTTCCCAAGGTCCTGAGTTCAATTCCCAGCAACCACATGGTGGCTCACAGCCATCTACATTGAGATCTGCCCGGGCATATATGTAGAGCAAATACTGTATACATAATAAATAAATAAAAATGTTTTTAAAAAAAAAAAAAAAGAAATATCAGAAAATTGTCACAGCCTGGAGAACTTGAAAAGCATGACAAGTAAGTAGTATGATGTGGGATCCAGGACGGGATCCTAGAACAGAAAAGGACAGTGGGACAAACTAAGATCTCAACAAATCTTGGTTCAGATTTGGTTAAAAATAATATGCAACACAGGTTCACTAATGATGACAAAGGTACTGTGCTATAAAAATGTCACACAATGTCTGAAAAGGGTCTTCAGAGACTCTCTTGAGCCAGAGGCTTCTCTGAACCACAGAGGCTCCTGGCTAAGGGTGAGAGGGGAAGAAAGAGGCTACCTCCCAACCCTCAGTCCCAAGGGAACACAAGTGTCTGGACAGCTGGGTGTGTTACCTCCTCCCGGTGGTCCAGAGGGAGCGCCCTCCACTGAGGGTCCTGGTCAGCACTCAAGGACCTTCTCTAGTGTGGTGCCTTAGTCAGGCAGCCCAGCTACTTCTGGTCTGGACATCCCCACAGGCTATTCTCTGAAGAACTTGGTGAGTCATTCTGGAATCGTTTGTCTGCAAGGTTTAGTGAGGGAAGATCAGCCATTGCCTCGAGGGAGAGGGATACAGGATAGTCAGATTCCCCGAGGGATCCTCTTTTAGCTGCTTCACACCCCATACCCAAGTCCCTGATCTCAGCCAGAAACGAACGAACAGGGAAGGATCTGCCTGGGAGCCTTTCCCCTATGAGTTTGCTATGCGCCAAAGCCCGACCCCACATGCGCTATCCCTTGAGTTCCCATTTCCCTGTACCCGTGTAGTGTGGAAGGGGTATTTTACCCACTGCTCACCGACCTCTGGCCTGGTCACCTAGAATAAACAGAAGGGAGAGGAGCTAAAAGCTTGCGCACTTCCCAGGCAAAGTAAGAGAAAAGGAAGAGAGGAGGAGCCTCAATTGGAGGGGTGGGGCTTCGAGACCTCGGGCATGTGTGGCCTGGAGCCCAGGCGCCAGGCAGAGCTGCTGTTCTCAGCTCAGAAGCCTGGGTGCCAGCTGGGCGCGGGCGGGTGGGCACGAGTAGGGCCATGTGCCAGACACACACAGAATGCCCTTTGAGGAGATGGCAGCTGTCGCCCCAGGCACCCCTCTGGTTACTGTGGCCTTGTCTGCCCTCTTCTAGCAATGCACTGCACAGCGCTGTTCTCAAGAGGTACAGGGGCAGCTGGGCCTGGTGGCCCACGCCTTTAATCCCAAAAGCAAAGGCAGGCAGATATCTGAGTTCGAGGCCAGCCTGGTCTACAAAGCGAGTCAGGACAGCCAGGACTATTACACAGAGAAACCCTGTCTGGAAAAACCAAAAACTTAATAATAATAATAATAATAATAATAAATTTTTAAAATAAAGGAGGTACAGGGGCGACCCTATTCCAAGCAGAGAAGGACCCCCTCATCAGACCCAGAACTAGGACCTGGGCTTGTCCTGATTCTCCCATTTCTAGACTATCTCCCCTCATTGTTGGGTTCCTTCTCAGAATCTACAAGGAGGCTGAGAGGACTAAGGTTGCCCCAGGACCTCAGGGGGGAAAAGTTGGGGGATCTGGGGCCTCCCCTGAGCCTCTGAGGAAGTCAGATATCCACCCTCGACTCTTCTCCCAATCAATCACTTGGGCCTCCAACCCAAGTACACCTGGAAGACAAAAAAGCTTGTCCCTGGGACTGGAGAAATGGCTCAGCTGTTAAGAGCACTCTGTTCTTGCAGAAAACCCAGATTTGGTTCCTAGCACCCACAGGGCTGCTGACAATGTCCATAGCTCCTGTCCCAGGGAATCTCATGCCCTCTCCTGACCTCTGAGGGAAGCAGGCAGGTACATGACGTACATACATGGATGCACAAACACTCACACACCCAAAATAAAATAAACCAGACAAGGAGGAGGAGGAAAAGAAGAAGGGGGAGGAGGAGGAAGCAGGATTGCAGCAGCTAAGTTTTCTAGCAGGCTAGCTGAAGCTCTTGCCCTCTAGGTCCTCTCAATGAGCTGCTGCCAATCAGCTTTTTTGGAAAAGGCTGTGTACCTGCCTCCCCTGGAAAGCAGTAGGCTGACTTCCTCCTAGACAATGGCACGGAGTCTGTCTCCCACTTGGTTTAGGTACTTCGTGTAGGTACCCAGGGAGTGGCCCCCATTAACTACCCTGGGTCTGGCCTTGCCCAGGAAGAGAGCCCATGGAGAAGTGACAGGCTGTATGTGGTTGGGCGTCAGAACAGACCACTGGCTCTTAAGCTTTTGGGTAGCTGATGGAGCTCGGAGCCTCAGTGCACTGAGGGTAAGGTGAAAGCAACAAGGGAGTGAAGGTTTGAGCACCATGTCAAGTGTGAAACAGCTGAAGAAATTAGGGGTGAAATTGGGGGAAAGGAAGGTTGAGATCCCCGAAGGCCTGCCTATCTTCCAGCCTTGGCCAGGGGGGGGCCACTGTGGGACCCTCCCTAAAAACCACTCTAGGTTTCACTTTCAGGGGGACCTAAGGTTCAGTAAGGCTGCTTCCTGGGAGTCTGGAGCTCCCTGGGGGATAGAGTGTGCCTTGGAGGAGCGCTAGGCTCTTTCTCAGCTTGGAGGAGGGCAAAGGAGTGTTAGGCTGATCTAATATCGCCTTCAGTCAGACCGAGTCTTTACCTTTTCTGCTCCTAGATTGGGGGAGAAGGAACCTTGGGACCCGCACCGAGGGACATGCTGTGTGGGGTTGGAGGTTCTGGACCTCAGAACCGGGTGGGCGGATCCGATGGGATTTCCTAATAGTGAGTCTGGAAGTGCCCTTTGGAAAGACAGGCAAGGCGTGGGAACCCGGCCTCCTTGCCCGGTTGTGCCGACAGAAAAATGCCGGGGTCCCGGGTCCTCGCCTTTAACGCGGCCGGCGGCGGAGCTGGCGGGAGGGGGTGGGGCGGCACGGGCGGCGCATGCGCGGCGCGGGGGGGGGGGGAGCGGCCGGACCGTCCGGTGGCGGAAAGCAGCCCACGGGCAGCAGAGAGTGCCGGGACCCCGCGCCGGGGGCTGTGAGCGGCGCGGGCCCACCGAGCCCGGAGCTAGCCCGCGCCGCCGCCGCAGGGCCCCGGGGGCGGTGGCCAAGATGACCGTGCCGGTGAGTGCTGACCGCCTGAGACCCCCGAGACCCCCGCTACAGGCCTGCGCCACCCGGGGTCGCCGGAGGTTCTTCTCAGGCCGAGGTGGGGAACCTGGTGGGGGTGCCGCCCCCTAGCCGGCTTCTCTGACCCTGCTTTTCCAGCCTTTTTCAGGAGAGCCGAGTGGGACGGGGTCCGTGCCGGCTCCATGGGGAGCTCCCCGGAACGGCGGGGTTGGGCAGAGGGTGTTTGTGGGCCTCTTGAGGCCCCTGGGATTGGTGGGCCCGACGGGGTCCGCTCTTTTTCCCGGATCTCCTACCAGAGTGGCCAGGCCTACGGAGAAGAGGGCTCTGTCACTCCCTGAAAACCCATGGCCAGGTCATCTGGGCCGGGTGAAAGGTGAGAAAGTCTGTACTATTTCTTAGAAAACTCACTGGGAGAGCTGCCCTATTGTGCTCTCGGATCCCTGTCCGGATGGCCAGGCATGGGGCGGGGTCTGTGCTGTCCCTGGAGACACCCTTACCCCAGAATGGTTAGCTTGGCTAGCTAATGGAAACAGCATACCTGCCCCTATCTCTGGTTTATACTCACTTTGTGGGAAGTTTTGTTGGCCCTTTCGACTGGCAGCTCATTTCTGTCAGGGCTTCCCCCCTTTGCTTGACACCCCATCTTCCTAATCCACCAGGCAGACTTGAGCAGCCCTTGGTCCAGGGCTTAACACTTAGGCCTTGGGTCTCTCTCCTGAGGTGGCCAGTGATTGTGGCTACCAGGGTGATTGGACCCAGGTGATTGGACAGGCTTCAGCCCACTTTACAGATGGACAGAGGTGTTAGGCCACACCTTCATCCTGTCTCCACTGGAGTAATGGCCTGCGGCCACGATTTCTCTGCTGTGTCAGGGATTTTTCCCAATGACAGGAAGGGCAACGGGGCCAGAGCCTTGTCTAGCCTGGCCTTATTCTGAAACTTATCTTCATCCACCTGGGGACTGGGTTCTCTCCATGATGCCGCTTCCTGGCAGGGCAAGTGGACTCTTAATTAACCACCATAGGGCATGGAAATCCCTGGAGAAGAGAGAGTTCTGTAAGTGCAAAGCATTGTTATTACAAAATTAAAGATCCCAGCTCCTGCCCGCCCCCAGAAGTGGTAATACTGCGTTACAGATGAAAAAATTAGGGCTTCCAGGCTATGCTGATGGGAACCCCCACCCCCATCTCTTCTGGTTCAAAGCATAATTGCCTCATCTCTAGGAAGAAACAGAGAAAGCCTGCCAAGCCAGCCCCTCTTCACTTCTGCTCTGCTCTGCAAAGCTCAGGATTTTCTCTGGCTTGGGGCTAGGGCACCAGCAAGCTCCACCCCTGTGGACACTGGTCAGAGAAACAAGACAGACTTGCTGAGCATGCTGGAGGGCCTGGGTCTCCTGGGCAGTAGTGAACAGGGAGTACTCTTCTGGTTGGAAGGTCCACGGTCCACAATTAGTTTGTGTGTCTTGAGTCGGTACAGAGCTCTGGACATGGAGTCTTAGATGGCATGTAGACCATTACCTCACAAGATTTCAGGTAGTCGTCCTCCGCTCTGTGCCACAGTGGTACCATCTGTAACTAGAGGGGGCAAGGGTAGGACTTGAATAGATAAGAATCACTATGAAGAACTAAAGCGAAGGTCTGTCCCCACCACAGTCCACTCCAAGTCACTTCTCCCCCCTCTCGCATATAGCCACAGACCTCAGTAATTCTGCATGGTGTGTAACTAGCCTGTCAGACCACTGTCCTTTCTTCTGGGTGGGACCTTGGTAGTGTGTGAGGTGGTGGGGCTAGCAAGAGTTCACTTCTGAAGCAGAAACTGGCTTTTGTTTTCTAGGAGCCTTGGTGGAGGCCTCTAAAAAGATCTGCCTGCTCTATCCCTGCTCAGGGAGCCCAGAATGGCGACTGGCCATGTGGTACTTAGGGACACGGTTAAGTTTTAAGCACAGCCATTCATTTGAGCAGTCTTTTCCTGGATAGAGCTGACGCAGGCACTTTGGCCCACAGAAATTACGAGATGCTACAGATGGCTATGGGAGAGGGTGACGAGAGAGAATTTGGGATGGACTCCGTTGAGTTGATGTGGTCTCCTGGGTCCCAAGCAGAGCCTGTACTGGGTTTGTTTTTTGAGATAAGATCTCATTGTGTAGCCCTGAACAGCCAGGAATTTACTCTATAGACCAGGCTGGCCTTGAACTCACACAGAAATCCATCTGCCCCTGCCTCCTCCCAGGTGCTAGTCTGAAAGGTGTGCACCATCACAAATAACAGATCTTAACTCTGTTATTTGATCCCTAGGGATATGGGATCTAGAGGGAGGAAGCTACGTGGTGGTCCTGGCTCCCAGCTCAGTCTCCCTCCTCTGCTGGGAGCTGAGAGAAGAGGTACTTGGGCAGTCCTTGGCCACTCATTTTCTGACTATTTCTTCTGTCATCTTCCTTCTGGACATGGCTGCCCAATGCCATAGGCCTCTCTGGCAGTGTGTCCTAGCTTGAAGTTCACACTTGAAAATGACTGTGTCACACCTCAGACCCATGTTTATGAGTGACAAGAGGCTGGCTGCCCTGTCACAGTAAGGTGAAGAGCAGCTAGTCCTGTGTAGAGCTGCCCCACTGCTCTCTGTCCCAACCTCTTGTTCCTTGTCTGTGAAACCGGGCAGCCCATCTAGCCTCTACTGTACCCTTTCTTGGAGGATAGAACCTTCAAGGAACACAGGTGCTACCCTGTATAAGCATGTCCTGTGTGCTGGGCATAGGAATGGGCATGGTCAGGACCAGGGCCTATGGAAGACCATATGTGGCCACAGTCACATGTGAGAGGTAAGGCAGGGTGGGGACCAGGTCTGACAACATTCAGAGTGGCAAAATGACCACTCTGATTTCATGGCTGCAGCCCAGAGAACTGTTGACATTCTTCTGGGGTTTTCCAAGACTGATCCAACATTTTCTTTTTTGCCTTACTGGAGAGCAAGCCCGGATGTGCCAGCCATCCTGGGCTCACAGAGGCCAGGCAGCTTGCTCATGGCTCAGCCACAGAGTTTGTCTAGTTTTGAGTAATCTAGCAGCAGCCAGTGGAAATCAGTAGGCACTTGATTGAACCTGGAATGATCCTAGGGTCCTCCCTGTGCTTAAGAGAGTTGGCCAGGGAGTCAGAGATCTGAACCAGGACTTACAGCTGACCCAGTAGCCAGCTGAACCCCTGTAGAAGGGCACAGGACATAGGGAGAAACAGTGTTCAAGTCCCTTAGCTCAGTCCCCAAAGCCCATCATGCCGTGTCCTCTTGTGGCTGAACTTTGGTCCTTCCTCTCCTTCCCTTTCTTCCCCCCTTTTTTGGAGACCAGGAACTGGTCTCAAATCTTCTACCAAGTTTACCAGGTAGGTTACCCCCTGCTCACCCATGCAGATCTACCCCTGGACACTAGTGGCCCCATTTGCAATTGTGTATTTAAAAGATGGGATCATGTGTTTGCTAGCAGATTCTGTCACACGACTGCAGGCTTCATCAGGGCAGGACTTATGCCTGCCTGGTCCCTTATACTTTCTCTCATTGCCCCAGCTCAGCCACCTGCTGAGGGTGTAGTGTCACCTCTTATCTCCTTTCTCTGCCACCATGCCAGGGCCCTCCATAAACCTGAAGATTGCTCAGTCTCTTTCCAGGGAACTGTATTGAAGGTCAAGCAGGGATCAAAGAAGCCGCTTCAGGATAGGGAATGTTTTGGTAGGTCAGTCAGGGCTAAGAGCTCTAGAAGGAACTGTGCTGGATTCTACAATATCGAGTTACAGAACCTCATTATGCTTCAGTTTCCTTGGGGGTGTTACAGGAATGCATTGAACCCTAGTATTTGGGAGGAAGTCAGCAAGGGATACACGCAGCTCTGCATAAGAGGTTGCATAGTGACTGCTGCCATGAGATAGTCACCATTTCCAGCCTCTGTTGGCAGATGTGGTAGCCAAGGACCCTGTCCTGACACCCACACAGTCCCCTGTGGTGTTCCATCTCCCTCTGGTGGCTTTTTCTTTGTGGTTCAGGTTAGTTCCTGCCAAGGCCTTAGTGGTTAGATAACCCTGGGCTCTCCCCTGCTCTGGACAGCCTGTGGGATCCCATCCTCTTAGACCTTAGGCAGGTCATTGTTCTTCACTTCTTCAACAGAGTGACCTCTGATGGGCCCATTGGCTAACCCACGACATCTCAGGCCACCTGGGTACTCGCTGTCTTGGTTTCTGGGGTGGACAGGGTCACATGCGGGTAAGGCTACTGGTGTGCAGACTTGTCCTTCTCAGACACAACCTGCAGAAGGGTGGTCCCGCAGTGGAAGTAGCTAGGCAGGCTCCTGTGGACCTCAATGCCTTAAAGTGCTAATGATGGCAGTGGTAGGGTGAGTGACTGTGGGCAACTCCACGACAACTCCTTGTAGTCAACTTTGCCCCCTCCTACCTACTGCCCCTAAGGTTCTTTTCCATCTCCCAGCCTCAGACTTAGGCCCTTCATAACTGCTTGCTTTCCTTATTTCCTGGCCAAACCGCTTTAATTTTCTTGCTTGTGTCATTGTCATCACTGTTATCATCGTGTGTGTGGACCCATGTGCAAGAGTAGAGGTCAGAGGGTGACTTTGTGGAGTCACTTCTCTCCTGCTTTTATGTAGCTCTGGGTATGGAACTTAGGTTGTCAGACTTGGCCCGCAAGTGCCCTTGATCCTCCCTGGCCCCACCTCCTTTGTGTGTTCTTACTGTTTGCTGAGGCATTGTCTTCAGCTCTCCAAGAAAGAGAGCCAGGACCACAGTGGAGAGAACAAGGGACGCCCATTCTGGCAGGAGAGATGGTCACAAGTCGTAGCTCCGAAGTTAAGCTGTTTTCTAGGGGGGGAGATTAGAGACTAGGGGGGCTTTTCAGTAATTATATTATTAAACCCTGCCAAATTCCAAGAAGGATTTGAAACAGATTATATAGTAAAGACACAAATAGTCCAGGATCATCAAAACCTCCAGAACTATGTTATAAGAGAGGGAAGAGGACCATTGTCCCAAAAAGCCCAGGCTAAGTGGGCATAGAAATTTAACCCTGCCAAACAGGGAACTTACAAAAAGCATAATGTAGTGGGTTTAGGATCATAATACCTGCTTTGGGACCCTTCAAGATACTATGTAATATCATGCATCCTTTTCTTCAGTGCTTTGTTTCATTTTTATCTGTTAAAACTTGTAGCTTTTTATATGTTGTGAAATGTGCAGGCAGTGAATGTACTGTAGATGCGTTTGGGCCAATGAAGAGCTCCCTCAAGATAAGCGGTATCATCATCTCTTCAGAAAGTTCTCAGAGCCTCCATTGGGCCACCGCTCAGCTTTCTATCACTGGCTTAGGTTTTTCTGCTCATTCTGTATTTGTTCTTTCATTCAGCAAACTAGTTTAGAAATTGCCATCCACATGGGGAGTATTACTGGTTTGTTCCTTCTTGGTTGCTGAATAATATGCTACTTATGGATACACCACAGTGTATTTAGCCCATCCTCTTGTTGATGGATAGCTGTGTCTTGTTTTTTTAAGTATCAGAACACTACTCTGGTATTAGGAACTCTGATATCTTAACCATGCACCCTTAGGTCATGCGCAGGGAGTTGTCTATACCCTCAAACACTGTATCTACCAAACCAATCTCTGCTCAGAATGTGGTTAGACCACAGTCCTCCCTGTTCACAGCCCTTCCCGACAGACTGTGAGTTTGCATTCTCTGTCACCCAGTCACCAAAGGTTAACTTTAGGTTTTGAGTCACCTGTGATTTCCCAGGGCCTCATTCTGTCTCAAGAGGTCCTAGCTGGAGGGTTGCAAGGAGAGCAGGTCAGAGAAGATAAATCCTAGACACAAGCTGACTGCTCTTTTCCACCCTCTCAGGCTGGGACTGACCCAGACATCCTTTCACGCCACTCCTGCTTGCAAGCCACTCTGAGAGCCCAAGTCCAGGACACACCTTACCCTTCGACAGACCAGAAGCCAGGGCTTGGACCAGCTTGCCAAGAGCCTGCTCCTACAGCACCTCAGGCCTGAGTCTGGTCATCCACTCCTAAGCAGCTCACTTGCCTATACACCCCCCCCCCCCCCGACAGGGTTTCTCTGTCTATCCTTGGCTATCCTCTACTCACTCTGTAGACCTGGCTGGCCTTGAAGTCACAGAGATCTGCCTGCCTCTGCTTCGTGAGTGCTGGGATTAAAGGCGTGCATCACCATTTCAGACAGCTGTGAACTGCCATGTGGGTGCTGGGATTTGAATCCAGGTCCTAACCGTTGAGTCATCTCTCCAGTCCCTTGTCTGTGCTTTTTAAATCAGTTTTCATTGTTATTTTTTTTCTACATCATGAACCTTAGCAAAAGATTCACACATTTACTCACATGCCTCCTCTGCAAAGAAGCTCCCAAATACCTTGCATGAAACAGTCCTGATCCCTGCCACCTTCTTTGCCCTCTCTTGAGTCCTTGTCACCACAGACAGGTGTGATCACCTGATCACACTCATATCCCACAGCCCAAATGTAAGTTCTCTGGGGAGCAGACTTTTTCCATGGCAATGTCCTAGTACGACACAACATTTGACATGCATCTGTTGCTCAGACCATGGGTGCAAATGAAAGAGGTGGATACCATAACCAGCCACCCCAGTGCGGTATGAGGGAAGCTCACCTCCAGCATTGGCTGTGGATCTGGGGCAGCTGCATTCCAAGGAAGGACTGCACCCAGATCATCAAATGAGGTTTTGAGGGAACATGGGAAGTCTCCGAGCATCTGAAAAGGGAGGAGGGAGAGCAGGGAAGGCTTGGGTGGGGAATGAGCTTAGAGGTGTGCACTTGTGTTTGTGGGGGTGGGGCAAGAGAGGATGGGTCTTGGCTCCTAGTGGGTGGAACTTGATGTATGATGTTACAGGATGTGGGTGTGCTGCCCTGGCTTGGGATAGCCCTTGTGTGCATCTTTACCAGCACCTGAGTGTGGGCCCAGCTGCTGGTAATGGTTGCCCTTAACCAAAGTGCACAACCAGCTATAGTTCAACGACCAGTTGAGGACGCTGGAGACAGCTGGATCATTTGTGTAGGCTCCTGTCCTTGTAGGCTTAGTCTAGATGAAGCAGATGGGCCCTGCTATGTAGGCTGAAGTAGGCTCATGTGGGATCACCACGTTTTGTTTTGTATTTTTTTCACAAGGAAGGAGCTGATTTTATATACCCTGGAGTCCCGGGGTTGCTGCCTGTGACCCTGCTAGCCCTGTAGCTCACTGACTCCAGCCCTGTGGCTGACAACTCTGTTCTCTGCCCATCTGTGGGTCTCTACGGGTGTGGGCACTGGAGCTCAATGGAAGCTGCTAAGGGCGTGTGGCAGATGGCATGTGAAGTCACCCCCTCTGCCTGAACTGTTGGTTGCTATGGGAGAGGGAGAGCAGATGGCCCCCCGCCAGTGAGATCTCTTGACCACACCCAGTCCCTGCCCACCGAGCCTAGCTGACAGAAGCTGGGCGGCCACAGGCAACTGAGCTTTTACTCCAGACAGAGGGATCTTCCATGTCCTTCCTTCTCCCTTCTCCCTGTCTCCCTCTACAGGTTTCCTCATTAGTCTACTCTTTCCTAATGCTGAGGGAATGAGGAGGCAAGAACCAGATCTCAGAAATAGCCACAAGGGCAGGCACAGTAGGCCCAGCTCTGGTCCACACGTGGAGCAATGGTTCTCAGGCCTAGCCCACTCTTGTCTGCTAGCACCTAGTGAGGCCCATGCTGGAGGGAAGTCCTATCTGAAACAAGCACTTCCATGAAGGTGCCCCTGCTGCAGAAAACTGTGAAAAGGGGGCTGCACTACCAATCCCCCTGTTTTGTCCCTGGACCAAACCTGAAGGGAGAAAGAGTAGTTGGGAGGGGGTGCTGGGTTTGTTGGGAGGTACCCTTCTCACCACTGGCCTCTGTCCTTCCATAGCAGGCAGCATTGCCTTATATCCTTCCATCCTAGCTCTGTATCCAGGTCTACCTGGACCTGCCAAAAGGATGACAAAGGGCATGGCTGACCAGGAAGAATCTGGCTCCTGCTGCAGGGCCCCGCCCACCTCTCTATAGAGTCAGCACTGAAATGAGGAGTGAATGCTCTCATTGGTCATTTCAGCCTTGGAGCACAGGGAAGCTCTTTATGGCTAATAGCTCCCATACCTGCCCTGGAGTGCACACCCTGCTGTCTGGGTCACCTGGGTTTTTTTCCCATAGGGCCATGCTTAGGTTGCTGAATGGGCAGTTACAGATATAAATTCTTCTGCCACTTCCTAGCTGGGTGAGCTGGTGGGGACACTGCCTGAGCCTCTGAGTGGTGGTGTTTCCATGTCTCTGTCCCCAGACTGGTAATGACTGATTGATGTGATAGGCTGTGTCCCAAGAGTCACTGGAGCCTTGCCAGGTTTTGAGCTTGACACTGAGTAGTCCTCTCAGAGGGAAGGCAACAGCCCCTGTGGCCCTTTAGGGACAACACGTCTTCCTGTCCCTGGGGCATGCAGTACCTACCTCCGGCCTCAGGAAATCCTTTCCCACTGCCGCTCCCAGAGCTGGCCATCAGCTGACCTGTCCAGCCCAAGCTTCAGGACGGGAGAGGCCGTGAGCCTTATCTTATGCAAGCCATTTTAGTCCTCTCTGTTCATTCTTCTTAGTCATAAGCCATTCCCCTGTATGATTTGCTCTGTGGATGTGGTTCTCTGTGTAGCTGTTTGTCTTCTTGGAGGGGCTGCCTTGTCCAGCCATTCCCCTAGAGTTGGGTATTTCCTTTATACCCTTCCCTTTCTGTGCTGTTATAAGTGCTACAGGGGACACTGTAGCAAGCAGTGGTGGCTCTTCTGTGCAGCCTGTACTGCTCCTGAGGTTCAGAAGGCTCCAGTTCTACCCCAGGCTTTTCTCCTCCCTACAGTCCAGGACGAACAGTAACAGGCAGTTGAGTGGCATGTTTACTGTGCAAATGCCCATTCCAAAGGCTAGTGATGTCCCTCTGCAGCCTGTGAGCTCTTCTTTCACCTGGTAAAGAGACTCCAGGCCACTCCTGGGATGACTGAAGGAGGGTGGGAGCTGTTGTCTTCCCATGCCTGTGCAGCCTTTCTCCAGCAGCAGCCTCTTTCAGCTCCTCCTCTGTATATATGCCTGTCTACGCCTGAGTATTGGACACCTGTATGTGGCTGTGCTTACGTGTGCTTGTGCCTGCATGTGCTGCATCTATGTGTGTCTGTGCCTGTGTGTTCAGACATGATTATGCGTGACTTGGCCTTCCCATATTTATGAAACTCTGGTTTCCTCTCAGGCCAGTTGTTTCCACAAGAGCCACCTCTTAGGTTTCACCCCATCACACACCCCCCTCATTAGTGAAGCTCAACTTCAGAGGAGTGCTGGCCAGTACTGAAGGCAGGGTGACTGATGTTTTTGTGGGGAAGGTGGAAGAGAGGTGGTTACTTGGATCTCAGGCACCTGTCCCTTTGCAGTCCTGTGTGTGGCAGACATCTTTAGCTTTGGAGTGTCCTCATCCCTAAGATCCCTTTCCACTGCAGAGTAGTCAGTGTGGGCTGAGGTCTAGCAACTCCACCATCCTCCTTCTCTGGGTGTCCATTATGTCCGTTCTGTGCACAGATTGTGGAATGAGACAAGGACCTCCAAACTGTGCGACAGTCCCATCACCTGTAGAGTGAGCCAACAGTAAAGCTTGTGATGCAAAACTGCTGTGGGCATGAGATGAGCACATGTGTCCTAAGCCAGCGTGGAGGTTGTGTCAGTGTGGGGGAAGGGAGAGCATCGCCCAGCATGTGTCCAGGCCGCTATAGGAGCCTTCTGTGTGCTCCCATCAGCACTTTTCCATATACCCCAGCCATAACCACCCTAATGGGTGCTTCTTCCCCAATAGCTTGGGAAGGGGTACCCCCCCCAGCACAGTGGGGTGTCAATCCTAGGGTCTTGTTTCCAAAACGGAAATGCCATTCCAAGGCTCACAGGCTTGGTGGGGGTGGGGGCTTAAGTGGAAAAGGAGCACATTTTTGAAATGCCTGAGCCCAGTTCCCTTCCCCCATCCACACTCATACCCCCAGTGCCACTTTTTTTTTTTTTTTTTTTTTTTTTTTGGTTTTTCGAGACAGGGTTTCTCTGTGTAGCCCTGGCTGTCCTGGACTCGCTTTGTAGACCAGGCTGGCCTCGAACTCACAAAGATCCGCCTGCCTCTGCCTCCCAAGTGCTGGGATTAAAGGCGTGCGCCACCACTGCCCGGCTCCCCCAGTGCCACTTTAATCTGTTTCTGAGAGAGAGGGTCTCCCTTTCCCAAGGTCCTAGCTTCCTGTAGTGCCTTCCCTTGGCCAGGGGTGGCCTTTTGTGTTCCTAACCATCCTGCAGAGACCTCTTACCTGAAGGCCTGCCCTTCAGGTCTAGCAGTGAGTCCTGGTACTGCTCCTTCCCTCCAAAGTAGAGACTCGGTGACATGTTGAGGACCCGTCAACCCCAGCACAGTGGGACAGACACACAGGCATGTTCCCACTGGCTTAGGCCCACTGAGTAGCTGGATGGAGGTGGAGGATTGGGGGGAGTAATGCATGGTGACCTGCAGAGGGAATGTTCCGGGTGGTGTTCTAGGACACTGGGTCATTCCTTCTTGCTCCCCACTCCCTATGCTGTGAGCTCTGGCCACTGGTTTCTAAGCCAGAAGCCCAGGGGAAATGCAGGTGTCTGGCTTTTCAGGAGGGTTAAGACCCAGGAATCTGGTTTAACCAGGTGTTCAGAGGACTTGTGAGCTCTGCCTAGGCTGCTGTAGCCCAGCCCCTGTGAAGGCGCTCTGGGAGAAAGCCTGCCCAGATGCCTGTCCAGTGGAGATTGGCCTTGACCATGTGTGTATGCTACCTGCCATTCTTCAGAACCGGCTGCTGAAATCAAGTGGGGTCTGTCTCACAGCTGCCTAATAGTGTAGTCAAGGGCTAGGGACTGCTGACTGGTCAGGGTCCTGTGTGGTCTGAAGTAAGTTTCATTCCAGCTTTTCCAGCAGTCTGTTAAATTCTGGCACCCAGATTTGCTGCTTGGGGTGACAGTTACTGAAGTACAACCCAGCAAGGAGCACTGAGGAGAGTTGAGGCTCTGTCCACTGCTTTTCCCCTTGCTTTTTCCTTCTCTCTGCAGAAACAGACAAGCTGGAGCAGGTTTCAGGAAGATTGCTGATGGGCACGGGTTTTATGTCTGGACAGGACTGACTCAGGAATGGTGGGACGGGTGGTGGTGGGGGGTCTCCTAGGGCATGACTGTGATCTGACCATGGAGACCCTGCTTCCGGAGCCTGGATTCAGTTCAGTGGAGAATAGTGGCAAGCCTCTAGTTCCTTGCTTATTGCCCAGAGGCATATGTGAAATAGACGAAGATAGCCTGGGCTTCAGGGGACCAGCTGGAATCCCCAAAGGTCGAGGAATACAGAAGGGCAGGAGTTGGTGCTGCCTATTAAAGCAGCAGGTCAGGCTGTAGCTGGCCAACCCTGGGGTTTTTATTTTATTTGTTATGAGACCGGATCTTACCCTGTCGCCCAGGCTGGCTTCCTACCTTTGCCTCCCGATTGCTGGCATCCTTAGCCAAGAACCATCACACCGAGTTCTTGACACACACTACCTCCACTTTGCCTCGGAATTCAGGTCAGAACAGGATGCCCCGGACACGCGTGGGAATACTCTAGTGTTGGTAGGTGAGGAAGGCTAAAGGCCGGCTTCTGGAGGGGAAGGAGGGGCTGCACCCGAGCTCCGTGACCCGCCCCGGCGGCGTCTACAGAGGACCTTCGGGAGCACGGCCGCGGAAGGCGGGGACGTCCGCGCTGGGCAGTAGCCAGCTCGGCCCGCCCACTTCAGCGGTTCATTTGCATGGGGGGCCACGGCGACCAATGGTAGCGCGGCTGGGCATGCCGGGAGCCGGGCGGCGGCGGCGGCGGGCGGAGCGAAGTGGACCGGCCGCGGGCGTCGGAGGAGGCGGCTGAGACGTGCGGCGCGGGCGGCTGGTGGGACGCGGGCGTGGGTCCTCTGGCTGGCGAGCACCATGAAGTACCTGGTGAGTGTGTGCGCGGGGCCGGGCGAGCGGGCGGGCGGCAAGGAGGACGTTCCCTGCGGGCTCCGCGCGTCCAGCCGGCCGCAGAGTTACCCTGGGTCCGCCTTTCGAGCCCCCCCGCAGCCCCTGGGTCCTGAAGTCCTCCGGCAGCCGGTGCATCGGCCGGGTTACCTGAGGCTGAGCCCGAGGCAGTATGTTGAGAGACTCTGAGAAGCCGAGATTTGCTGAGGGCTGCGGACTGGCGAGTCGAGACAGGTTAGGACCTGGGGGGATTTGGGGAGTTGAGAATCCCAGTGAGGGCAGCAGCTTATTTTCACGACTCAGCGGTGTAGAAAGAAAGGTCTAGGCTTAGAGACGCTTCCGAGCTAGGGTTTACTGTGAGTTTGGTCGCCATCACATAACGACCATGTGTCCTTTCCATGCTAAGTGTGAAAGTTTCCAATTGTCTTGGGCCAGGGGACACGCCCTCCTTTCTCTGGGTGGAGAGTTGGTTGGTGATTGGCCGGGGCTGATGGGCCAGAATAACAGGTGTGGGTGCCTAGAGGATCAGGAGCGAGGAGCCAGGTAATGCCTTGGGGAAGGGAGCCCTGGGGAGGAACTGCGGGCACACCCTCCTGGCACTCGCCTCCCCTTTGCCCTGAGCAAGAAAGGGACCCATTGGAAACTGGGTGGAGACAGGGCTGAGGTAGTTCCAGGTTGTGCCTGCAAAGTCACCTTTGGTCAGAGGAGGAAAACGAACTTCTTCTGTCCGTTAGTGGTTGTGCTTGAGCAGGAGAGTGTGCTGTGTGATCTCCCCAGATCTGTCTGATCAAGGCATTGAAGTTGGGGCACTGTCTGCACAAGAAAGGCCCGTGAATCTGTTGCTGCTCCCCACCCTGACCGTAAGGTTGTAACGGTGGAGACTGGCAGAGAGGCTCAATCTGTCCTTTGAGCTCAGGTCCCAGAACCTGGTTGCTGTGTACTGTACCATTTGTGCTCCCAACTCCTTGTCTGGGATGAGGGAACTTGTCACCCATTCTTTGAGGAGGTCCCACCACAAATTGTCCCCAAGTCTGGACAGCTTTATCCATTATTTCCCCCTTTCCCAACCCAACCTGCTCAGTCTGGGAGGCCTTTTGAAAGAGGCAGTCTTGGGCTTGATACTGGGGGAGTGGGAAGTAGATGATGATCCCTCTCCAGCAGATACACTGGGTAATTCTTTCTTCCCAGGGTGGAAGGGTTACAGAGTGGTCTCAGACCCAGAGGAAGGGGTTGTGCTCTCTTGGCTGGTCCTCTGAACTCTAGGAAAAGTCAAGGCTCCATATTTTTCTTGGTGTAACTCTCCCACCTCTAGGTGAGGCACAAGGTCAGACCTTCGTTGGAGGGGTAGAGAGTGGAAGAGGTGTGTTTTATATGCTGGACAACCAGTTTCTGTGATACTGTTCCCTGTCCCCACTCAGGAAAATGAAACTACATTAGGAGCTGCTGAAGGCTATTATTTAGTTAGGGTTGTAGAGGGTCAAAGCTCTAAGGAGCTTAATATCCGAAGGTGAATAAACCAAGGGCTTATACTAAGATCCTGCTATCCCTTTGTGCTGGTCCCTGGATTCCTCCCTGAGGACAGAGTCAGGGATGGAGAGTACTTTTTTTTTTTTTTTTTTTCGAGACAGGGTTTCTTTGTATAACAGCTCTGGCTGTCCTGGACTCACTTTGTAGACCAGGCTGGCCTCAAACTCACAGAGATCCACCTGCCTCTGCCTCCCAAGTGCTGGGATTAAAGGCGTGCACCACCACCGCCCGGCTGAAGAGTACTTCTATTCTGGGCCACATATTGTCCCTGAAGTGAAGGGTCAGCCTTATACTAAACTCGGCTAAGGCACCAAATCACAAAGGTGAACCAAAGTCAACCCCCCCCCCCCCGCCGTGGTTTCACAAATCCTCTATTAGAATTCTGGGATCAGGAAAGGAAACAGTGGATATTCCTACCCTCTTTGGTGTAATGGGCGCTTGCAGATGCCATATTATACAGCAGGAGGATTCCTTATGTACCTCACCTCTGCCCAGACTCCCAAGGACAGTACGTGTGACACTGTGGCAGGGGTTGACGCAGGAGCCTGCTTCTGGTCCATAGCTGGATCTGGACACAAAGCCATTTGCTGTTGCTGCTGCTACTACAGCCTAGGCCAGCATCTGTGTGTGGCCACACTCTGCAGTTGGATTTTTTACTCCTTCCTTTTCCAGACCTTTGCCCTGGCTGTGGAATGTCAGACATGGAGCTGGGAGCTGCCCATTATGCCCTCCCTGCCTTTGTCACACACTCCTGAGGAAGGCAAGACTGGAGTTGTGGTTCTCTTGGGATGGCTCTGGAATGTGGGTCTCGTGCATAGGCCATTTTGAGCACTGGTTCTCACACTCTTGCTCCCTATCAGCCTATCAGGGACATGAACTGTCTGCTCAGTTGTCCATGGGAATGCTAGGGAAAGATGCTGCCAAAACTAGCTTGTCTTAGAGTTCCACCCCAGATATTAGGACAGGGAAGGGAGGGAAGAAGTGCCATCTCTCAGGGCTCCAATGGCTCCTGGATTGGGGCAAGGAGGACTGCCAGGTCCCTAGTCAGTGAGTCTGTGGCTGTTTCTCCAGGTGAATGCCTGAGCATGATTGAGGAGGAACGGTGAAGTATGACTCTCCCATGGGCACATAATCACTGGGCCTATATCCATTGGCCACAGGGAGTGGGGGGACAAGTGCTCTTTGGGACAAGCAAACAGAATATCCCAGAAATAAACTTGGCTCACATTTGCAGTGGTTCTGAGTATGAAGGGAGCCAGTGTTTCCTTAGCGCCTGCTGTGTGTGAGGCTCTGTGCTTGGGTGGGTGCATTAGGGGTGAGACTAGGCAGGGTAGGAAAGGCTTGTACAACTAACACTTCTGGATTCTGTGGTGCTCAGCATTTCCCATGAATCCCCAACTCCATTTTTATCTCAGAGTCAGTCCTAGAGCTACCTCTGTAAACCTGGGTGAGACAGGTGTGCCTGTTCTGAACTTGGCTTTCCTTCCGGTGAGATAGACATAATTCTGGGTGTCCTGGAGTCATTTGCAGATGAAGAGAGATGATCATGGTGGAAGGAGCTTAGACTGTGGCCTAAGGTAAACTCACTGTTGTCATTAGGAACCTATTAGTTGTGTCATGTTGCCCACTTCCTTTTCTGATTCCTCTGGTTCCCACCTTGCGCTGGTTTAAGGCTGTTGAGAACATGGTTTGCTGTATAAATTAGTATGAACCATATGTGGAATTAGGCCTGCATACAGCATACAGAGGGTCCTTTGGTTAGTGGGCCTAGGCTGGTACTGCTTGAAGGCTCTGTGGAGAGGAAGCTGTAGTGTCTTCTCTAAGCCACCAGCTTGCAGGCTGCCGCTGCCTTACCCTCAGGGTTTGGAAAATTCCACAGCCCTTCCAGGACTCCCCAAGGAGCTAATAAGAGTAACCATGAAGACAGCAGCTCCCCCTCCGCTGCTCTGCATTCAAGACTGGGTCGATCGCACTGGGTTGAAGCCTTCGCAGGCCCCAGGCCACAGTGAGTGCCATTCTTGTCCAGGCAGTACCTGTGGGCAGTTCTCTTGGCTCCTTTGTACAGTGAGGGTGTGTGGAGTGGGGATCTAGTGTCAGGCTGGAGGTTTTCTTGGCTCTGCTCACTCACAGGCACTTGCTGTGTCACCTCTCCTGATAAGCAGTTGCTCCAGCACACAGGGTTCTACTGAAGACAGTCTTGTGCCTCCCATGCTGGGGTTGGGAGTGAGAGTCAGTAACAGGAAACATCAGTATGGGAGGTGGGCAAAGGGGGACATCAGGCCTTCCTGAAGGAGGAGACAGGGTGATGTCTGATGGGCTCTTGTAGGTGTGGGATGCAACAGAAGGTTCCAGAATGAGGTGGCCAGAGATTAGCACATCAGGCAGCAGCCTCCACGGTGTGTTGGGTGTGACTGGCATCATCACCCTTTCTAACGCTGCGACCCTTTAATATAGTTCTTTATGTTCTGGTGACCCCCAGTCATAAAACCATTTTCATTGCTGCCTCATAGCTGTAATTTTGCTACTGTTATGAATCATAATGTAAATGGTTTTTGGAGATAGAGGTTTGACAAAAGGGTCACAGCCAACAGGTTGAGGACCACTGATCTAGACAAACAGTTGTAGCCTGGCTCTGCATGCCTCAGAGTCCCAGTTGTACCCATTGTGAGTTTGGGACATAGCTTGTATAAGCCTATCACAGGCCACACAACTGTCCAACGAAGGTAGACTAGGAAAATGGGTTCAGGAGGCTGACTGCTTCTCCAGTGTCAGTCATGACAGAGTCCCTATGATCTCCCAAATACAGAATCCCATTGGAGACTGCTGGGGCTGCAAGCATGTCCACAGCAGGAGTGCTCAGGCTGCAAGCATGTCCACAGCAGGAGTGCTCGGGCTGCTGTGGACTTTACCCATCTGGGCCTATTAGGCTGTGGAAAGCCATTGTTTGGATGGCATCAATTGGTCCTGAGATGATAGAGGGATAATCTGGAATCCTACAGCACTCAGCCCCTGCCCCCTGGGCTCACAGAAGGCTCCCTTCATTCTTGCTCCTGTTCCAGCATTGCGGATCCTAACTTGCTCTGCCCATGGACTGAGTACATCACCTACAGATTACTTCTTGGGGAAGTCACATATATACAAAAATCTTGTCCTTCATTATTTCTTGTACCCCACTTTCCTCCCATCTTGGGAAATTATTAGTTTCATGAGCCTCACATAAGCCAGGCAAGTGTTGTACCACTGAGCTGCACACCTAGACGTGGCAAGTTATTGCTGGATGTCTTTCTGCCCCACGGCAGTTGTAAGCCCTGACCTCAGTAGTATAGGTGTACACTATCTTTAGGACAGTGCTTCTCAACTTTCCTAATGCTGCGACTCTTTAACACAGTTCCTCATGTGGTTACCCCAGCCATAAAATTATTTTGTCGCTACTTCATAATTGTAATGTTGCTACTATTATGAACCATAATGTAAATATTTGATATGCAAGATATCTGCTATGCAACCCCCCCCTTCCCAATGTGTTGTGAGCCACAGATTGAGAATCCATGCTTTAGGAGTTTGGCAAGAGCAGGAACCAGGGTAATATTGTTAGACAAAAGTACAGTCTTCTTTCTGAAGCCAGCTTTGTCATTTTAGCTCTGACGGTCTAGTTGTTTAGGGAGAAGGGACTTACCCAAGGTCACACAGCAGGGGGAGTGAGAGCTAGACCCTGGTCTGGGCCTGAGCTGTTTGGTGACCTGAGAGAAGGAAAGAACAATGTGGCCTTGAGTAGTGACTGGGGAGGCAGAGAGGCTGAAAGGACCTTTGCTTGGCAGCTAAAAAAGTCGATAGGGCAGGCACTGGCAGTGCTTAGGACTTGGGTTTGGCAGGAGAGAGGCTCCCGCAGGGGCTCTGGGCCAGAGCCCTCCAGCTGACATGGGCAGAGGAACTCCTGGTGCCAGGCTCTTGATGCCACGTGCCCAGTCCATGAGGTGCTTCCCAGCCTGACTCCAGCTGCCCTTGCCTGACCAGTCACAGCCCTACTTGGCCAGGGCGGACTTGGCAGACACTCTGTGAGTATGCTTTAGGGGGAGCTAGCACCTCTGGGAGGCCGAGAGCCCCGAGTGGCTCACCTGGACTGGCAGCTCCTCTCTTGCTTTGTTTATTCACTGACCCTTCCCTCAACAGACCCTTCTAGCCTTCATGCTTCTGCTCTCTCCCGGTGTTCCCAGACCCACCCAGTGGGGCCTCTTTATGAGCCTTCCTTGGGCAGCAATTGTAAGAGGTGAGGGGATGCAGTAGTGGGGCCCTTCTGTCTACACATCCTCCCGCCTTTTGACTTGGCTGGAGGGAATTTCCCTGTGACTCACTCTGCTGGCACTTCCTGTGGTCACCAGGGCAGGGGCTGGGGGACCCAGCCAGGCAGCTTGATATTCTGGGGTCACTGAGGGAGGGTGGGCCTGATGATTCCCGGAGGCAGGCTGCAGACCATATTTGGTATTTGCTTCTCTTGTCTGCAGCTTTGGGGTGGGGACTGAGCCTGGTGGACTGTAAGGTAGCTCTACCCTGCCTGCTCCTCCAGGAGCTCTGGACCCACTGTAGCTGTCTGTCTGCCTCTGTTCCAGCCTGACCCAGAGCCTGGGAGGTGGCCCACTGTTTTCTTTTCCTGTATAAGTATTTTTTTTCTTTCCTTAAAAAAAATTCGGGCTGGAGAGATGGCTCAGAGGTTAAGAGCACTGGCTGTACTTCCAAAGGTCCTGAGTTCAATTCCCAGCAACCACATGGTGGCTCACAACCATCTACATTGAGATCTGGTGCCCTGGCATATATGTAGAGCAAGTACTGTATACATAATAAATAAATAAATGTTTAAAAAAATCACATTCAGAATGCTACATTTTTAGTGATGTTTTCATACATATTTAGTTTTGGTTGATTTCCCCTCAAACATACTTTTTTCAACTTCAAAATGAAATGAAAGATACTTATTAAATACAAGTTGAAATTTTCTGTAAATAACAAGAGAGAATATCCACTCCTGTTGTCTTGAATATTTTCAGTGGTATTTTGATATCTCGCTTTAAAATTTCAAATGATGTTTTATTGTGGAGGAGTTTTTGGGGGGGATGGAGATATCACTATAGACCAAAGTAACCTAAAACTCAAGAGTTCTCCTGCCTCATCTTCCTGAATGCTGAGGGCACTGCCTTTCCAGTGCATGTTAATTCTTCTGTAACTGGTTTGAACAGAGTTGAGGAACTGTGTACCACTACCCTGGCCAGAGGATGGTTTTACTTCTTGGGTCCAAGTAGGCAAGGCCACACACCAAGTAGCCAGAGCCTAGGTCCCATTTCCTAATCTAGATCTCTGTGTGTCTTCGGGGAACTTGTAGGTACCCTGAATTGATGTTTGGCTGGAGGCCAGAGGGATGCATCTGACATTCTTGAGCACCTAATCGGGTCTCAGGCAGCCCTGCTGAGGCAGACAGTCTTCTGCTACTCTAGGGGGACAGAAGATGTCCCAGCCACACTCCTCCCTTGCTCCTGCCCTCTGCCATCTTTAAGCCCAGTTCCTGGGCAAGGAGGCAGTAACAGCAGGACTGCTAAAGTCTTGGAGCCTCCCCACTTGGTTCTTGTGCCTTTTGTGCTGTCTCCCATACTGTTGTCCTCCTCAAGTCACATAGCCCCAGCACAAGCTATTTGGCTCCTGGGCCGCATGAAGTACAGGTTCCTGCTCAGGGAATGTCTCCCCGATGTAGAAAGCCATAGCAGTACCCACTTCCTGTGGTAGCTATGACAGTTGGAGCTGCAGCAGAGGTGGGAGGTAGTACTCTCCCTTTGCTTCATGCCCCTGTTGCTTCTCCTCAGCCCCAGAAGCACCCACATTAGTCACATGTCTGTGGTCTGCCCTGGATAGTTATCTTTGACATACACAGGGTATTGCTGTGTAGATGCTAATAGCTTTAAAGTTCTGGGCCCCGAGCACATCTGTGTCTTACTCTGACTCAGGAGGGCAGGGCTGACTTGCCTAGCCTTTACCCCGTCATTGCTCCATGCTCAACACAGGTGGCCCTTGGATGACAGGCAAGTACCCTGGTGCTGAGTAGTAAGTACTAAGAACAGTAAAACCTATGACTAGTCCTGCCTACACCACTTCCTTAAATACCAGGACACCTGAAGGACCGTGTGCATGATCCCTCACTGTCTCTATATGATGGAACTCTGAGTATCCATCAACAGGTCTTGACCATTTGATTCCCCCTGGGCCACTTCTTTATATATTGTAGGTTTTCTGTTGGTCCATTTCTTTATATATTGTAGGTTTTCTGTTGGTCTTGCTTTTCCTTTTTGATTGTATGAACTCCAAATTCCTATTAACTTTCCTTGTCCTATCACTAGGCCTTTTGTAATTGATTTCTGATTATAGTCTGTAATGTCAGGTCAGTGCCCACATTGGCTGCCTTCCTACAGTGAGTTTCTTACCTTTGTGTGCTGTGGGGTCTTGTTCTGCCCCATCCCTGCTTGGAGTTGTCCTCATAGCTAGGAAAGAGTGCATTGTGCCTTTTAGACATGCCTTGTTCATTTATTGACCTCTGTTCCTCCGTTTCATTCTAAAAGAATTCCTCAGAAATAAAATAAAAAGCCCTATGGCACTTTCATCATGATGAATTATTATGATGCATTCTTTTTTTTTTTTTTTTTTTTTTTGGTTTTTCGAGACAGGGTTTCTCTGTGTAGCCCTGGCTGTCCTGGACTCACTTTGTAGACCAGGCTGGCCTCGAACTCGCAAAGATCCACCTGCCTCTGCCTCCCAAGTGCTGGGATTAAAGGTGTGCACTGCCATGCCTGGCTTTCATGTATAATAGTTTATAAATGTGGTGTGGTAAGAAATTAATAACAATAATAGAACAATTGCTATATATTGTAATAAAAATTAAGTGATTGGTCCCTCCAAAAATATAAATTATTAGCTGGGTGGTGGTGGGGGGTGCACACCTTTCATCCCAGCACTTGGGAGGCAGAGGCAGGTGGAGCTCTATGAGTTCAAAGTCAGCCCGGTCTACAGCAAATTCCAGAACAGCCAAGGCTACATAGACTGGGTTTTGAAAACCCAAAAACATAATATAAATTATTAACTTTCACCTTTTCACTTAACAGAGAAGCCCCTTGACAGCTTCTCTTTGGCAGATTTGAATTGTATAAGAATTGCTGCGCGTGTGCTTTGGGGACATTACAATAGGGGGATTACAGTAAGCCCTGCAGTAGCTGAGTAGATCTGATAGCCTGGATAGCTACCAAGTAAATAACAAGCAATTGGTACATACAGAACGGATGCGCCAGTCCCAGGGTGGTAGAGTAGAGCAACAAAAAATGTGATCATGCTTCTCAGAATGGCCTGGAACTGAAGCCTTATGGCTTCTTTATGTCTGGAAGTTTTCATCTGATATTTCTGAGCCATGGCTGACCATAGGTAACTAACCGGAACCCCAGGAAGTGAAACCATGGATGATGGATGGGCACGCTGCTGTGCTGAAAGAGTGGGCAAATGAAAATTGTCCATGTGAGATCATCCTACCAGGAACCTGGTGTATTTTTCCTTCTGTTCAAGCTCCCCCTTCCTCCCAAAGTTTCTCTGCGTAACAGTCCTGGTTGTCCTGGAACTCACTTTGTAGACCAGGCTGGCCTCGAACTCACTGAGATCCGACTGCCTCTGCTTTCCGAGTGCTAAGATTTAAGTTGTGCACCATCACCACCCCGCCTTCTGTTCAAGTTTTCACTTGAGCAGAAACATTTTGTCCTCTCCAATCCTGTGCAAGGTGTGTATAGTAAGCTTACAGATAACTTCTGTTCTATGTTTGCTGTGACATTTTCATCAATTGCCAATTCTTCTGCTTGGAGCCCTTTACAAAGATGATCATGTGATCTGCTGATGATGACCATCTGTCCACCTGTGATATGTGTATTCCTCCCCAATCCCATCATTTTCTTCCTTTTGGAGAATTGTAGTGCCCTGGAGACAAGGGTCTGAACCTTGGAGTTAGAATGAAGAAAACCTTAGTTCTCAGCTTAAGGGGAACATTTTAAGTTTCTCCATTAATACTGGCTTTTGGTAGATGTTAGGAAATGTTAGGAAAATGTCCCTCCTCCCGCCCCCCTCCCACTGTGTCTTTATCTTAAGAAACTGTGGTTGCTGGACACTAGTGGCACACTTTAATCCCAGCACTCTAGAGGCAGATCTCAATGAGTTTGAGGGTAACCTGGTCTACAAAGTGAGTACTAGGATAGCCAAGGCTACACAGAGAAACCCTGTCTCAAGAAACCGAAAAAAAGAAAATGAAAGAAAAGAAACAGAACTGTGGTTTTCTCAAGTTAGTTTCTTGACTACTGAGCTATTATTCATTGGTAACCTACTGGTGTATTGCTGTTATCCTTAACTTTCCTGGTACAGAGTGTCACATGACTTCAGGAATTTTGTAAAGGTTTTATTATTTTTAAATATGTGTATGGTGTGTATGTGTCTGCATGCCTGCACAAGTGAATACAGGTGCCTACAGAGTCCAGAAAGAACTTTGGGTCCCTGGGTCTGAGTTGTGAGCCACCCATTGTCAGTGCTGGAAACCATACTTAGTTCCTCAGCAATAGCAGAAGACTCCCTTTTAACTGCTGAGCCATCTCTTCATCCCCAGGAATGATTTCTAGTAACATATTGAGAGCCATCTCTGAAGTGTGGATGGCAGCTGATAGCAGCTCCTGCCACTGAGCATTTTAGGGCCCCCGCTCAGCTGAAAGATAGACTGGGATCAGCTCCTCTTTGCTGCTGGGGGACAGGCAGAGGGCAAAGGACCCCCTGCTATTGCCTGTTTGACCGAGTCCCTTTTTGAAAGCCAGAACTGGGTGTTTACTGATTTTAAAGTGGGTGGGAGCTGGGTGAGGCCTGTGCCCATCCTCCTGCCTACATCCACCTGTGTCTTCTCTCCCTAGAACGTGCTGGCTAAAGCCCTCTATGACAACGTAGCTGAATCCCCGGATGAGCTCTCCTTCCGAAAGGGTGACATCATGACAGTGCTGGAGCGGGACACACAGGGCCTGGATGGCTGGTGGCTCTGCTCATTGCATGGGCGCCAGGGCATTGTGCCTGGTAACCGTCTCAAGATCCTGGTTGGCATGTATGACAAGAAGCCAGCAGGACCTGGACCAGGCCCACCTGCAACCCCACCCCAACCCCCGCCCAGCCTCCCCCAGAATGTCCATGCTCCCGTACCGCCAGCTTCCCAGTACAGTCCCATGCTCCCCACTGCATACCAGCCCCAGCCTGACAATGTGTACCTGGTACCCACTCCCAGCAAGGCTCAGCAAGGTCTCTACCAAGCCCCTGGGCCCAACCCCCAGTTCCAGTCACCCCCAGCCAAACAGACATCCACGTTCTCGAAGCAGACACCTCATCACTCATTTCCCAGCCCAGCCACAGACCTTTACCAGGTGCCCCCGGGGCCTGGAAGTCCAGCCCAAGACATTTACCAGGTACCACCTTCCACTAGCATAGGGCACGACATCTACCAAGTCCCTCCATCTTTGGACACCCGCAGCTGGGAGGGAACAAAGCCACTGGCAAAGGTAAGGCTAACTCGGTACAGCTGTGAAACTCCATGGGGTCAGCCTACGCCCTGGTCATCACAGTACCCACATTCCAGTATCACTGTGTATTTGGTGTGAGGTCAGCAAGGGGGGGTATCTGGATAAATGTATTCATTTATCTGGTCCAGGTAGTTGAAAAGAAGGGACATTGAGCAGGCCATGGAGTGTGAGGAAGTCTTCTGCAGGCTGCCTTGAATTGGAGAATATTAGCCACAGGTTACAGCCTGTGACAGGTCTAGAGGTGTGGAGGTGTGTCCTGTGTGCCACGAGAACAGGAAAAGCCAGAGCAGCAGCCAGGGACAGTTCCAGGGACTTGGTGCCCAAGCTGAAGTTGAAGAGTTTTGAGTAGGAGGAACCTGCCCCAGCTCATGTTGAGGTCAGCTTGCTGTGGCACGAGTAGAAAGTACAGCAGGACATAAAGCCCTGGGCCAGGACAAAGTGGCTGTAAGGTTTAAGTGGTGGCACACACCTTTAATCCCAGCATTCGGGAGGCAGAGGCAGGCCTCGATCTCTGTGAGTTCAAGGCCAGCCTGGTCTACAAAGTGAGTCCAGGACAGCCAGGGCTACACAGGGAAACCATGTCTCTACAGGCTGGAGGAGTGGCTCAGCGATTAAGAGCACTGGTTGCTTTTCCAGAGGTCCTGAGTTCAATTCCCAGAAACCATGTGGTGACTCATAACCATCTATAATGATATCTGGTGCCCTCTCTGGCCTGCAGGCCTACATGCAAACAGAACACTGCATAATAAATAAATAAGTCTTTAAAAGGAAAAAAAAATAGTGACAACATGGGGGAAGGATGAGAAGAGTAGCCTCCCTTACAAATTGCATCTAGAGGTGAGTTGGCCAGGACCAACACGGGGCTGCTGGAGATCCAACTATTGGGTCTGCCCTCTGGCCAACAGGAAGAGGAGGAGGGGAGAAAAGTGACTACACTTGGAGGTTATTTATGTTGCTTCTTGACCTTTGCCCCACCCTGCTGCCTGGTAGGCTAGACAGTAAACCTTGTCATAAGTGTGCCAATTAAAAGGACTTCCGGCCGGGCGGTGGTGGCGCACGCCTTTAATCCCAGCACTTGGGAGGCAGAGGCAGGCGGATCTTTGTGAGTTCGAGGCCAGCCTGGTCTACAAAGCGAGTCCAGGACAGCCAGAGATATTCAGAGAAACCCTGTCTCGAAAAACCAAAAAAAAAAAATAAAAAAAAAAATAAAAAATAAAAGGACTTCCGTAAGGAAGAAGGGGCAGGTTCCTGAAGGTCTCAGAAGTCTCTGGGCCCCATGATGATAAGGGAAGCTACCCTGTACTTGAGGGCCGGCACCAATCTTTTAGGAGTCATCTGGGTTGAGACCTAGCACATCTAGTTGTCCCTTGCTCCACCGGCCAATTCCATCTCTGAGGCTGTGTCTGGGCCCTCAGTTCCTCCATAGTACCTTCTGCCTTTCTGCTCATGTGATAGACAGGACTGAAGCAGAAGGAGAGGCGCCCTTGCTTCACACTGAATCAGGAGCCACTTTTCCTTATATTTGTTTTGGCCTGTTTTGCTGTACCGAAGGCTTTTAAGAACTGGGAATGGAGCTGGGCAGTGGTGGCACACACTTTTAATACCAGAACAGAGGAGGCAGAGGTAGATGGATCTCTGTGTGTTTGAAGCGAGCGTGGACTACATATGAGTTCCAGGACGGCCAGAACTACATAGTGAGAGACCCTATCTTAAAAACAGAACAAAAAAGAACTATGCAATGGATTCCTGGGCCTGTTCTCCAGATGTTGAGGATAGAGTTGCCATATCCAGCTCCCTATATCTCCTCCAAGCTTTTATCTACTGTCCCCTAGAAGACCTTAACAACTAGCTAGACAGGTACCCCAGGGACCCTAGTGGAAACAGCCAGCCATGGCGGGCATAGCAGCCCTTAAGACAACAGCACAAGATGGGTGTGGTGGCACACAACTTTAATCCTAACACTGGGGAGGAAGAAATAGGTGGATCTCTGAGTTCAAGGCTAGCCTGGTATACAAGGTGAGTCCACGACAGCTAGGGATATACAGAGAAACTCTGTCTTGAAAAAAACTAGAGAGAGAACAGCACAAACCCAGCTAAGTCAGTTTCATGTTCAGATCATGTCTAGTCCAAAGCCACCTATGTCTGATGGGACATTGGCCTCGTACATGCCTCTGTGGTACAGACACTAAGCCTCTGTCTTCAAAGCCATCGAGGACCAAGGTGAAAACATATTTGGTACCACCTAGAAAGCAAGCAGCATCACCGCATTCCTCCCACAGAGAGGTTTGGCATCCAGGGGCCCTGAGCAGAAGTTCTGGACCTGCAGGGGATGAGACTTTATGAACACTGGCCCACGGTTAACGCAATACTCCTTGAGTCACTGCACCCCACTCAGGTACTACCTGCCTCATTAGTCAAAGAAAATCAGGTAACAGAAGCCTGCTGTTGGTCCTGCCAACAACAGTGTGAGCGTGCGTGCGTGCGTGCGTGTGCGTGTGTGGTTATCCTGTAGAGAGATGGGAGCAGTGCCTGTCCACATTCACACATACAAATGTATATGTACATCTAGCACCCTTGTCCCCCTGTCAGTTCTTCACCTCCTGCACTTACAGTAAAGCTTGTTCTGGACAGCTGTTCATCTGGGCTGGAGGAGAGAGCTCAAGGAGCCTACCCTGATTTAGCCAGAGACTCACTAGCTGTGTCCTTGCCCCAGCCTTTGATGGAGCTGTCTAGGCCAGTGTCCTCAAGACTGACCTGACTGGTAGCTAAGGAAGAGAAGCCCTATGCCCATTCCTAAGAAGCTTTGTCGTTCCCGGGCTGTGCAGCTATTGCATCTGCTTTTATTTTATGAACATGAAAGAAGTGCTTGTTTGCCATAGAAAATGCATAATGTATGAGAAAGCCTAGAGAGAAATCCCCCACTAAACTGAGAAATGTTGGCATATTTTGTCTAGCATCTTCTCTGTTTGCCTTTTACAGATCTGTATATGTACTTTTGTTGTTGTTTTGTTTTTCGAGACAGGCTTTCTCTGTGTAACAGCCCTGGCTGTCCTGGACTCACTCTGTACAACAGGCTGGACTCGAACTCACAGAGATCCGCCTGCCTCTGCCTCCCAAGTGCTGGGATTAAAGGCATGCACCACCACACCCGACTTATTTTCTATTTTTTAATTTATGTTCTCTTATTATGCATATCATATAGCTTGATTTTATTACAAAGAGCATGGTGGGAAACACCTAGTGTGCACAGTTGTGCCTACATCTTCTGGACTTGCTTTCAGAGGCCTCTGGGGCGCCCCTTCTACTGTCTGTGAACCTGACTCCTTGTTCCTGAGGGAGGACTGAGGAGATAGTGCCATAGTTTGTAGTACCTGTGGGAGTAAGTGGTAAGGATGAACCAGGAGAGCTTACACCCCGGAAGAGTGGCCATCTGGTGTGTGGTTAGAGAAAGCAAGGTCAGGAGTACCCAGGGTTCTCTGGCTAGGCCTGCGCACCAGACGCTGAGGGACAGAGGCTCTAAATATGCAGGTAGGACCTCAGCAGGGAAGGCATCTGTCTGTGCAAAGCCACTTTTGAAGGAGCGTTCCTGGCTCAAGAGCTACAGCTTGCCAGAACTAAGTGAATTAAGGTGTACTTGTCTGGGAAGCAGCACTTCCTGGCCAGCAAAGGGTGATGGTATGCTTGGCAAGGTAGGCACCTGTCTTGACCCCGTGATATTCCTGTGGTACTCCATTCCCAGAGGAGGAAAAGACAACTTCTCTATGGGAGGAGGGCTGGACTGTAACCAAGCAAGCCAGCAGCTGGCTTAGGCTAGTGAGATGTCCATTTTACGGTGGGGAAGATAAGCAGCCAAGCTGTCTGGAGGGATGGGGCCCCAACACAGAATGAACAGCCAAGAGAGTCCCCTCTTTTCTTTGTTCCTCCTGCTGCTTGGATCTCTGCCTTGGTCCCTGTAGATCCAGGGCTACTCTGGAGATTTCATCCCTCTTTAGAACTGAGAAGCTGGGGTATGCTTCTCCGTTCAGTCTCTCTTAAACTTGTGGGGAGATATAGGAGATATAGGGCAGAGAGAAAAACAGCCCTCTCAAGCCCAACCTAACGTGTGTGTGTCTGTCTCTCCCTCCAGGACCTGCTAATGGGGCATCAGGTGTGGAGCAGTGTAGCCTGTGATTAGCAGGACTCAGCAGCCCTGATGAGTCCATTTCCTTAATGAGCTTCTCTTTTTCTCTGCCTCCACTATTGAGCAGTAGAGAGACGTTTGCTAACATAAAATTCCTAACAGAAAACCATTTGCTAGCCAGTATGGCTGCTTACTGTCACCTGACTCAGGTATAATAGGAGTGGCCTTTAGCCTTAGGACTGACCACTAGGGTCTGACAGTAAGACCCTCTCGGCCTGTGCTTGCACTGTCTGCATGAGCCCCAATGGGTGCTGACAAGGCATGGGTGCTCTCTGTATTGAGGCCTGCCTTGCCTCTGTCTGAGGGGTGAACTCTGCCCTTTTCGGGTTTGAATTCTCACCTAGGAGGCTTTGGGCTTAGAGAAGCCTCGGGCTTTGCCACAGGCTCTCTAACCTGCCACGTCCCTCTAGCCCTAGTCTGCTCTGCCATGGACAGGTTCCAATATCTAAAAATAGTCCTGGAGGAGACTCAAGTCTGGGGCCAGAGCAGGGAGATGAGTCTGGAAAGACAGCTGCAACTCCACTCCTAGGCCCTGATGTTGGTGGGTGGGGACACCGCACAGAGGAGACCCTGAAGCTGCTATAGTGGCACACACCAGCCTGCCAGGCTATCTGCCAGAGGCAGCCCAGCTGGCCTGAATGTCAACTGCCTAGCTCAAATGTGCTGCCTGGGAGGTTGTCAGGTCTGGGTCTTCTGAGACCCCATGTGTCCTGTGGAGGCCGGGTGGCACTGATGCGTGCCTGCTGAAACATGGGTTGGGTACTATGGTGTTGAGCCTAAAGGAGGCAGGGTATGTATATAGAGGCCTGAGTCAACTCTGTCCCAGACATCCCCTTTGATTAGAAAACAAAAGGCCTTTCTGTGGAGAAGGCTGAACAGGGAGCCCCATGAGGGAGGTTACCCTGAGCCTGGCTAGAAAGTCTTGTAGAGAGGAGGCTGCCTGGCTCACTTCCATCCTCCCAGGCTGAGTGCTGCTGTAAGGGGACAGCATGGTCTGGGGCTAGTGTATGAGCCACCCAGAGTATGTCGCCTGACCCTGCCCACTCCATACAGACCCATAGCTTTGCTGCTGTGGCCCACTGCCATGGGGAGGAAGCTGCTGCCTCTCTCTGACCAGTGACTCCCACTGAGGCCTTACCCTTTCAGGTGGGCAAGGCAGCTGTAGGTGTGAGGACAGAATAGGGTTGTGGTTCCAGTTAGAATTCCTTTGCCATGTAATTAACCTTACCTCCTAGCCCTGTGTGTCTTCTTAAGAGTTAGTTCTGAGGTCATTAGCTCAGGAGTCCCACTAAGTTTTGCTGTGGGCATGGGAGGGTTGCTTGTTGCCTTTCCAGGCTACATTGTCTCCCTCCCGAGTCTGGAGGGGACCCTGATCAGGCAGGCCATTCTCTTGCTGAACAGAGCTTTCTAAGGCAGGGCAGCCAAGAGGTGTCAACAGGACTGACACAGGAGACCTTTACATGGGGCCTCTGGTCCTGGTATGCTCAGGACTCCAGTGCAGGCTGTCCCTTTGCCTACTGGCATTGCCTCTAGAGACAGGCTTTTTACCCTTCCTATTCCATCTTGTCATCTGTGTATAGCCATACTTGCACCCTGTTCTGTGGCATCTACTGGGTCATCCAGCTGTAGAGACATGTTTCACAGCCTAGAACCAGACAGCTCTAAACAGAACCGAGGGGTCTAATTGTTTCCCAAACACTGCATTTCACTCCAGAAAAGGAATACACAGGGAATGGGAAGCAATACCTCCACGCCTGCCCTTGCAGAGCCCCATCAGTATCTTTACATGTCTCGTTCACCTCCCAGGGGAATGTCCCGTGAGCCTGTGGGTGGGTCATAGGGGCTAGCTTCAAAGGCCAGTGGTGCAGTCAGCTGTTTGTTTTCAGGTGGTGGTACCTACCCGAGTGGGACAGGGCTATGTATACGAGGCCTTCCAGACAGAGCAGGATGAGTATGACACCCCACGCCACCTGCTAGCTCCAGGTCCCCAGGATATCTACGATGTACCCCCTGTTCGAGGACTGCTTCCCACCCAATATGGCCAGGAGGTAAGTGTTAGGGATCAGAGGCATGGGAGAGGGCAGGGACTGGGCCTTACTCTGGGAGCTGCATTTTCTCAGCCTAGCCAGGGCCTGGGTAGCACAGCAGCCATAACCCAGGTACCTGAGGTAGGTTTCTGGAGACTTCTACTCTTCCCATTAATCCAGGTATCCCTGACAGTTGAAATCACTTTACCTTCTTTTGTGCCCTCCAGGTATATGACACACCCCCTATGGCAGTCAAAGGCCCCAATGGCCGAGACCCATTGGATGTGTATGATGTTCCCCCTAGTGTGGAGAAGGGCCTGCCACCATCCAACCATCATTCGGTAAGGAGTCAGCAAATGTTAAGGCCTTGGAGGCTTCTAGAAGTGGTGAAAGGCAAGGCTGAGTGCATGCACTGGGCTTCGGACTGTGTCTGCAGGCCCTGGCTCTGCCCTTTCTTGCTCTGGGGGCAGATACAGAAACTGAATGTCCAGGCTGGAGAGATGGCTCAGCGGTCAAGGCACTGGCTGGTCTTCTCAAGGACCCAGGGTCAATTCCCAGCATCACTCCAGTGTCTGGCAGCCATCTGTAATTAACTGCAGTCCCAGGTGATCCAGTGCCTCTTTCTGACCTCTTGGCACCAGGCATGCATGTGGTGCACAGACATGCGTACAGACAAAACATCCATACACAGAAATAAGTAAAATCTAAAAAGAAACTGAGTGCCCTTCTGAGCTTAGAAAATGGCCCAATGCCAGGCCTTCTCATTACGTATGCTCTGAGATGTACCAGCAGGAAGCCCACAAAATCTGTCTCTAAGACACTTAGAATGTGACAGGGATCCAGTAATCATATAGGACTGTCTTGAGAGCCAACCGGAATATAACACACAACACCCAGCTAAGGGCTTGCTACAGAATAGAAATCTGTCGGTGTGGTGAGGACAGGTGATGGTGGTGGGATGATGGAGGCAGCATTGGCAGTATGGTAGCAAGTCTCCTAGCAAGTTGAGTTGCACACTGCACACCTAACACATACAGCCCTTCATACTGTGAGGGAGTTCCCCATCTTATAGAGGAATAGCCAGGCACAGAGAAATAGTCATCTGGCCCAGAACTAGGCTCTTGGCATAGTCATGATAGCTAAGAACCATGCTGGATGTGTGCAGCAGCTGGGGCTTGCCTTCACCTCCAGGATGGGCAGATAGACAGCAGCCTTAACCACCACCTGGTTTTCTAGGTGTATGATGTCCCTCCCTCCGTGAGCAAGGATGTGCCTGATGGCCCACTGCAGCGTGAGGAGACATACGACGTGCCCCCTGCCTTCGCCAAGCCCAAGCCCTTTGACCCGACCCGACACCCATTGATCCTTGCTGCACCTCCTCCAGACTCCCCACCAGCTGAGGATGTGTATGATGTGCCCCCTCCTGCTCCTGACCTTTATGATGTACCCCCTGGTTTGCGGCGGCCTGGCCCTGGAACGTTGTATGATGTGCCTCGTGAACGGCTGCTCCCTCCTGAGGTGGCTGATGGGAGTGTAATTGATGATGGTGTGTATGCTGTGCCCCCACCAGCCGAACGAGAGGCCCCATCAGATGGCAAGCGCCTGTCGGCCTCTAGCACAGGCAGCACACGCAGCAGCCAGTCAGCGTCTTCCTTGGAGGTAGTAGTGCCAGGCCGGGAGCCCCTGGAACTGGAGGTTGCGGTGGAGTCCCTGGCTCGGCTGCAGCAGGGTGTGAGCACCACTGTAGCTCACCTTCTGGACCTAGTGGGCAATGCCAGTGGGCCTGGGGGCTGGCGCAATACCTCTGAGCCTCAGGAGCCTCCTGTGCAGGACCTGAAAGCTGCAGTAGCTGCAGTTCATGGGGCAGTGCATGAGCTCCTGGAGTTTGCCCGCAGTGCTGTGAGCAATGCTACCCACACTTCTGACCGCAGCTTGCATGCCAAGCTTAGCCGGCAGCTACAGAAGATGGAAGACGTGTACCAGACACTGGTGGTCCATGGTCAAGTCCTTGACACTGGCCGGGGAGGCCCAGCATTCACCCTTGAAGACCTGGACCGCCTGGTAGCCTGCTCACGGGCTGTTCCCGAGGATGCCAAGCAGTTGGCCTCCTTTTTGCATGGCAATGCCTCGCTGCTATTCAGACGGACCAAAGCCCCAGGCCCAGGGCCTGAGGGAGGCAGCTCCCTGCACCCCAATTCCACTGATAAATCCAGCAGCATCCAGTCACGCCCTCTGCCCTCACCTCCCAAGTTCACCTCCCAGGACTCTCCAGATGGCCAGTATGAGAACAGCGAAGGGGGTTGGATGGAGGACTACGACTACGTCCATCTGCAGGTGAGTGCTCACCTGCCCAGGCCCAGGAGCTCTAACCCTGCCACTGCTGTTGCGGTGCCTGACATCCCACACACAGACCTTGTGGTCAGATGAAATTCAGGCTTCAGGATTGGTCACTAATAAACCCTAGTGCTCTCCCTGTATCTTACCCTATTTTTGCACTGATGATCAATATGGCTATGCCCTTAGGGCTTGAAGTGGCAACCAGGATGACTCCAGAAACCTTGGGGATGGGCTTTATCTGGTCATAGATGTGGCTCATTCTGAGGAGACAGACACTGGGGTCTGGGGGAATAGACAAAGGAATGGGGAGGTGGGTCAGAGTAGACCTCTGAGAAGACACCTGCATACCATTTCATTTGTCAGTCATGGGCAGAATTTGGATTTGATTTTTGGTATGGGAGTCATTCTAGGAGGACCATGGCCATGTGGAATGAGTACATTGTATAGGTATCCTTCTATGCCAAGCTTCTTCCTTTAGAAGCTGCCTTTTTCTGGGCCTGCTGTACCTACACTGCCACCTGGTGGTTTCCTGGTCCTGTTGGTGCTTCTGTCCCAGAGGACTCTTCTCTCTCCCTTTTTGTTTTTGTTTTTCGAGACAGGATTTCTTGTGTATCTCTGGCTATCCTGTACCCATTTTGTAGACCAGGCTAGCCTTGAACTCACAAAGATCCCCCTGCCTCTGCCTCCCGGGTGCTGGGATTAAAGGCATGCACCACCACACCCGGCACCAGAAGAGACCCAGGTCTCATCTCTCTCCTCTAGGGGAAGGAGGAATTTGAGAAGACCCAGAAGGAACTGCTAGAAAAGGGGAATATCATGCGACAGGGGAAGGGCCAGCTGGAGCTGCAACAGGTGAGTGAGGCTCCCAGTGATCTCTCCAAGTGAATCCTCTCTGCCCAGCCACTGTCTCGCTTCTCAGTGCTGGCTAGTTGATTTAAGATGGCAGTCTCACTATGTTGCCCAGCCTCATCTTGAACGTCACCTGAGCTCCAGCCTCTTGAGCAGCTGGGACCCCAGCTGTGCACCACCCTCAGTCTGAAGTGGTTTATTTCGCAGCTGTTGAGCAGAGAACTTAGACTGTGGAAGTTGACTAGCATGCTTGGGACATTTATAGGCACAGCAGTGAAGCACGAATGAAGTCATGTCAGTAGCATGTACTTTGTAGAGAGCACAGAACAGTGTAGGATTAGAAACACTGGCATCCAGAGGCATCTCTGAAACAGAGACAAGCTGCTGCTCTCCTCAGGCCGTGCCTCCCTGTGCCTGCCTTCGGTGACCCTTGAGCACTCATGCTCCACCATCTGCCTATTCCCCAGCCTTAAACATTATGCGTGACTCCTTTTTATAGGCTATAATGTCTGTTGAATGTTTACTTTGTATTCAGTTCTCCTTACAAATAATAGTGCTGTGTTTAGCCAGTTTTCTTCATACTTTGAATCATTTCTCAGGGTAATAGAATGTTTCTGAAAAGTACTAAAGCTATTCGGATTTAATTGTGAATATAATGACACAAAGTAACTGGAAACTCTCACCGCCCTCCTCTGGCTGTAGACAAGGCAGGCAAGGGACAGCTCACCCCATCCTGAGCTCACTGTGGGCTAACAGTTGGTAGCACTTCATGGAGTGATGCTGGAGGTGAATGAGTTGTGTGTCAACTGCCTGTGAAGTGTATGGCCCATAAGAAGTGAAAAGGGCCGGGCAGTGGTGGCGCACGCCTTTAATCCCAGCACTTGGGAGGCAGAGGCAGGCGGATCTTTGCGAGTTCGAGGCCATCCTGGTCTACAAATTGAATCCAGGACAGCCAGGGCTACACAGAGAAACCCTGTCTCGAAAAACCAAAAAAAAAAAAAAAGAAGTGAAAAGGAACATGTTTGTGATTAAAATAAGCCGGGTACACTCCTGTAATTCCAGCACTCAGAAGGCAGAGGCAGAAGGATCATAACTTTGAGGCCAGCTAGGATATGTGGCAAAATACCCCTCCTATTTAGTTAAAATAGCTAAGCATGTATAGCCATGGAGTTCCATTATTTCAAGAAGTTAGCGTGATATTACCTTTCCTGTGCACTCCCCAGCATGTCCTCAGGCAGTGATGCTGCTCCTGACACTGTGGGTCACTTTTCCTTGGTGGACAGTGCTTGATGAGTACAGATGTCTGCACGTGTCTGTCAGCTGAGAGCCTAACCTTGTCCTGCCTCCCACAGCTGAAACAGTTTGAGCGACTGGAGCAGGAGGTGTCTCGCCCCATAGACCACGACCTGGCCAACTGGACATCAGCCCAGCCCCTGGTGCCAGGGCGGACAGGGGGCCTGGGGCCTTCAGACCGGCAGCTGCTGCTCTTCTACTTGGAGCAGTGTGAGGCCAACCTCAGCACCCTGACAGATGCAGTGGAAGCCTTCTTCACTGCGGTGGCCACCAACCAGCCACCCAAGATCTTCGTGGCACACAGCAAGTTTGTCATCCTCAGTGCACACAAACTTGTGTTCATTGGGGACACACTGTCACGGCAGGCAAAGGCAGCTGATGTACGCAGCCAGGTGACCCACTATAGCAATCTGCTATGTGACCTCCTGCGTGGCATTGTGGCCACCACCAAGGCCGCTGCCCTGCAGTACCCATCACCCTCTGCTGCCCAGGACATGGTAGACAGGGTCAAAGAGCTAGGACACAGCACTCAGCAGTTCCGCCGGGTCCTGGGCCAGCTGGCTGCTGCTTGAGAGCAGAGGACTAGGACGTGGAGCCTGGGCAGTGGACAGTGACGATCTGAGCTGCCCAGACATTCGTCTTGAAAGTGGATATCCTGCAGGTTTGGGGACAGGTAACCCCAGTTCTGCCTTGGGCCTGGTGCCCTCAACTGTCCAGGGATTTGTACATATTTATAGCAAGGCAGGATGTGGGAAGCCTCCTCAGAGGAGCTGAGGAGCCAAGTGAGCATGCAGTGGGCTGGGATCGCCAGGGTGGGGCCATGTGGGCCACGACCCAGAGGGCTCCCTGTGACAGGCAAACACAGTGTGCTGTGCACCGCTGCACCAAGAAAAACCCTAAAGAACTATTTTTCACTGTTGATTTTTTTTCCAATCATTTGACTAATAGTCTACATTTAATAAAATTTTCAAAATGAGAAGCAGCCTACAAAGATGTGTGAGGCCTCCTCTAGGTGGGAAGGCACATGTGTCCTTGACCCACCAAAGTGACTAGAAATGGTAAGGATTCTGGGAAGGGCAAAGGAAAGGTAGGTCCCTTCAGAAGAAAATCAAGGTCCAGGGTCCTGCAGGGTTGGCGTGTGTGTGCTAGGGTGCTGGTTTGGCCAGTGGAAAACGGTGGTGTCCTTGGTGCCAAGTGGTGCGTGTTCCAGATTCAGGGCCTGATACCCAGAACTGTACCCCAAGGAGAAAGCTTACAAGCCAAGGTTCTGCCCCCAAACAACCTCACCTTTCAGTCTTTATCAAACTTGGTTCTAGAGAGAACTTCAGTCTGGGACACCCAAAGTGTCTTTTTTTAGTTAAACATGGACTTGGCCTCCAAACTGGCAAGACTGAGGCCTAGAACAGGCCTTACTTAATCTTGGGTGTCTGCTCTCCTGGGAGTTTTGGCAGCCTCTGTCCTAGAGGGAAGGCTAGAGTGTATGTTTGGCACCCTGGTGGTAGACTCAGCTGTGACCCTGATGCATATGAATATGGGCCTCAGTTTCCCTGCCTATATAAGGAAGGAACTAGAGTAGGTGATCTGCCACCAAGGAACCCCACTGAGGATATCTAGCCTCCTACCCCATAGCTGTCCTGGAGAACAGAAGAGAAGGGTAAGGCAAGTACTTGTTCTTGGTTTGATTTGGGTTTTACTCAGGTGCAGGGACAGGAGGGGTTCAGTTTCTAGAACCTTCCAAACCTGCACATGACAGGATGGGAAGGCCAGGCGGTGGTGGCGCACGCCTTTAATCCCAGCACTTGGGAGGCAGAGGCAGGCGGATCTTTGTGAGTTCGAGGCCAGCCTGGTCTACAAAGTGAGTCCAGGACAGCCAGGGCTGTTACACAGAGAAACTGTGTCTCAAAAAACCACACACACACACACACACACGCACACGCACACGCACACGCACACAAAAAAAAAAAAAAAAACCAGGATGGGAAGGCAGTAGAGTGGGTAATGATGCCCACCAGGGTCCTGTCAGAGTACCCTGCATAGAGGGGTACAGAACTTATTTCCGAAGTCTGTGGATACCTCAGCAGGGGAAGGGTGTGGAGAAGTTGGGAGTGGTTCCAATGGCTTGGTTTTACTCAATGCTCAGGTCTAGGATCAGTGGTAACCCCATCTCTAACTTCTAACCGGAGGGACCCAGGCTACTGGTTTCCCTCTATGATCAGGAGGCACACCCAGCTCCTGTAGTGTCAGCATCAGCCCTGTCTTTTTGGCGCACTAAGAAGGATTGAGGTTTAATAGAGGAAGCCAGGGGATCTGGGAGCCCAGGAAGCCTGTGGTTCTTATGGCCCAAGTTCTCAGCAGATCAGTGAGTGGAGAGGGCCAGAAGCTGCAGCATGAGGAGACTGTCAGTAATTGTACACATCCTCATGTTGGTGATCTCAGTGCCCCAGAACTTGCAGCCATGAAGGGTGTTGGATGTAGGGCAGAGCCATTGATGCACCTTGTGTGAGACCTTGGCTTCAGAGGCAGAGGGATTTGGGGTCACAGTCATAGACCCCATCCTACTAGCTCACTGAAAACAGCTGTGGGTCTTTAAAACATCTGTGGAACAGCTGCTGTCAGATTCTACCCCAGGCAAGAGCTGGACTTCAAGAAGGGCTTGTCACTGGACCGCCCTTCTTAGCCCATGGAACCTGGCACTGTGGCCACAAGCTCCAGATTCTGTAGGACAAAAATCAGCCTTGCTTGTGCCAACAGGTCTACACTACACTCTGGGACTGCTTACCCAGCCAGACACTTGCAACTGAGGGCTGGGTGGTGGTGATGCACGACTTTATTCAGACCACTTTGTGAATTTGAGGCCAATCTGGTCTACAGAGCAAGTCCGGGATAGCCAGGGCTACACAGAGAAACCTTGTCTTAAAAAAAATAAAACAAGCCGGCGGTGGTGATGCGCGCCTTTAATCCCAGCACTTGGGAGGCAGAGGCCGGCGGATCTCTGTGAGTTCGAGGCCAGCCTGGTCTACAAAGCGAGTCCAGGTCAGCCAGAGCTGTTATACAGAGAAAACCCTGCCTCAAAAAAACAAAACAAGGGGGACTGATATGTAGGGACACTCCACTCCAGAGGGGTGGGATGGAAGGGATAGGAGGTAGAGGGTGGGAGGGTGGGACTGGGAGGGGTGGCGAGAGGGCACTGTGATGGAGATGTAACCTGAAATAATAAATAAACATAAAAAATAACAAAACCAAAAAACTTCCCAGCTGAGACCACAGAGCAGCACAGTCCCACTTTTCAAGAGTTAGAGACATGCCACCCACAGACCGCACTGCAGACTTCTGGGTGGTTGCCACTTGTGCAAAGCTTTCTTCGGGACCCTGTTATTAGCGTTTTCTGTTTATTCGTATTAGGTGAGTTTTGACATTTTTACTTATTTGCAGGGTGGGGAGATTGTGTAGCCCAAGCTGGTCTCCAGCTCAGCCAAGGGTGACCCTGAGCTGCTGATTTGTCTCCATGTCCAGATGTTTGGTGGATTTTTAAGGTCAGTGTTTAGTCATATGTAGATGTGTGTGCCCAAGTGTGAGTTTGTGCACCAAAGTGCAGATGCCCGAAAAAGCCAGAGGTTTAGGTTCCCTGGAGCTCTTGATATGGGTGCTGAGAGCTGAACTTGGGTCCTCTGGAAGAGCAGCAAGAGCTCTTAACTGCTGAGCTGTCCATTTGGTAAGTTTGTTTTGTTTTAGATTATGTATATGAGTGTTTTGCCTGCATGTCTGTGTACCACAAGTGTGCCTGGTATCCAGGCTCAGAAGAGAGCATGGGACCTCCCAGAACTGGAGTTACCTGATTGTTTTTGACCTACCATATAGATGCTGGGTCCTCTGCAAAAGTAACAAGTGCTCTTAACCACTACTGGGCCATTTCCTCAGACCCTGTGTTTGGTAGGTTTTTAATTTAAAGGATATTAGAGAAATGGGAAATTACAATTTATGAATACACTTGGAATTTTGATACCTCCCCCCAACAAGACAAACCTCGTACTCTAACAAGCTACTGCAGGGACATTTGGCATTGTGGTTAGTGTCGCTCCAGCCTGCTGCTGTGGTACTTGCCTGTGGCAAGCTGCTGTTTGGACAGACAAGGACAGTGTCTTGGAGAAGTGAGCGGATGTGGGCAGGCTCAGCAAGGAGGTGTCATGGTGGACAGTCCTGTCCTGTGGACTCAACAGGCATACAAACAAGTCTTTTGGGACCAGGCTGGAAAGACATGAGTGGAGGACACCCAAGGTTCTGAGGGCTGACACAGAGATTCAGTGGCCTCTGCAGGAGGAAGTATCAGGACACTCTTGTTTTTACATATGCATCATGTTTTCCAATAATAAGTCAGGCCTATTTATTATTAATGTTGGAGATTGAGCCCAGGACTTCACATACACCAGAACATTCTGTCACAGCCCCATCCCAGTCCAAACCATTTTTTAAAATGGTTTTTCCAGACAGGGTTTCTCTGTGTGTCCCTGGGTATCCTGAAAAACTCTGTAGTCCAGGCTGGCCTCGAACTCAAAGATCCACCTGCCTCTGCCTCCGGAGTGCTGGGACAAAAAGTGTGTGCCATACCACTCAGCTGTTACTTTTTTTTTTTAATAATCATTTTTATTTGTGTTTGAGTGCATGGCATGTGTATGCTGGTGCCTGTAGAGGTCAAAGGAGAGTGTGGATGTGGACCCCTGGAGCTGGAGTTGCCGCTTTTAGCTGGGTGCTGGGAACTGAGCTGAATTGAGATCCTCCTGAAGAGCAGCAAACTCCTGTAACTATTGAGCCAGCTCCGTGTGTGTGTGTGTGTGTGTGTGTGTGTGTGTGTGTGTGTGTGTGTGAATACGCTTCACTTGGGGAAGACAGAGCAAGGTGCTGTAGGCACTCACGTGTCCCCAAAGACCCCTGCCACCTTGCCTTGCTCACACAAGCCACCACCTCCCAACTACCTCATCTGCCCTCAGCACCCAGACACTCCCTGGACGGTCCTGTGAGGTGCTCCGACTGCCATAAGGTGGCTCTCCCTACAGAGGTGTGCTGGTGAGCCACAGCTTCATCTCTGCGTGCCCGCGAAGACCTGAGCAGACCGCCTTTACCCTGGGTCAGTTTCACAAGAGGGTGGCGGGTGGCACCACTGGGCAGGTAGGGATATCTGGCTGACTGCCCATTCTGCCATTGGAAAATGAGAGTTAGCTTGTCCCCAGCCTGTGGTCTCTAAGATCCTTTTCCTCTTGGAATCCGTTTTGACTGCAGTTAGAGACGGGTCATCGGGGGCTTCCAGCTGAGGCAGGCCTTATTTGACCCCCAGTGAACGATAGTGACCACTAAGCCCGTGATGGTGCACATTCCCCTACAAGAGGAAAATATTAGTATCCTGGTGAGAAAACAGGAATTCACAAGCTCCAGCTGGACAGCACTGTTAGCTCCAGAGTAGCCCATACGTGCCCAGAACCCTCCTTTCATGTTCAAAGACACCTGTCAAGGCCAGGAGCCAGGGACAGCATTCTCCCCATTGACAATCATGAAAGGCCAGTCCAGCTTGTGGATGTAGGTGACATACACCATGAGAGCCACGGTCAGGCCAGCAAAGACAGAGGTTCCAGACCTGTGTAGCTCCCTGACATTCAAAGCTTTGGTCTCTACAAGGCTCTTAGCTCTATTCAGCCCCTTCCCAACTTTAGATGCCCTGAGCCTTCACCCTCTCCCACACACAAGGGCTGAGGATGGCTCTTGGGCTAGGAGGCCAGTTCAGAAGCTCCACAGTAGACGGCCTATGCCCAGCTGAACACCCCAGGGTATGTCCCTTTAGAACTGAGTCCTAGGACATGTTGCCTGAGGTCCTCGCTGCCTCTATATCCCACAGCATGTGTCAGGAGAGAATTGGACTCATGGGTAGACAAACTCAGGAGGCTGCCCACACCCATGGGGTGGCAGGGCTGACTGAGCATGAGAAGACAAGAGGGGCTGAAAACAGGGAAGAGCTTTGTGGATGGCTGAGTGGATGGACAGCATCAAGGCAAGAGAGAGGCCGGGTGTGTCCACTTGAGTTTAATACAACCTCTGTAAACCAGGCGTGGTGGCACACACCTTTAATATCAGCACTTGGGAGGCAATAGATCTCTGAGTTTGAGAACAGCCTGGTCTACAGAGCAAGTTCCAGGATAGCCAGGGCTATGTAGAAAGAGACCCTGTATGAGAAGGCCAATCTGGCTACCAGGATAGGGTGGTGTCCTCAGAGCAACAAGCCCTTACAGCCTCCCCTGTGCTCTCTGTTCCCGGGGTTCTGGGTATTTGGGCCACAATAGGTAGGTTGTGACCTAGGCTTCCCAGCTGTCTGGGCCTCCACTCACCAAAGCTGATAGCTGAGAACCACCTAGGACAAGGTCACCATGTGTGTGGCTGGGAGAGTCCCACCTGATGGCCTCCTGAGCCTTCCTGTCACAATCTGCCTCCACATTCCCCCTTATCACAAGTCCTTGGTCTGATAAAGTCAGTGACTCAATTCTCTTTCTTGAGAAAGAGAGGGTCTGGAGAGCACAATGAGGAAGAGCCACAGAGCCACAAGTATAAGACGTCAGAATGGGCTAGTCCCCCACTCCCTCTCCCCAACTTAGGGCCCCTGAGCACACCACCAAACAACACCCCTGCTGCCTTGGCGGTGGGGAAGCCAAGCCAACCTGGACTCAGTTCGCCTAGATCCCACCTTCCCCGTGAAGGTCTTATTTCATCTGCCTGTGTCCTTACTACCCTCAGGGGAGGTGAAGCCTTGGTGGTGTGGACAAGGACCAAGGAAGGACCCTTTCAGGAACTCCCACAACCTGATCTGACCCCAACCAGTATGGTCCAACACAGTGAAGATTCAAGTTTATGATCAGAGTGCAGCCTTGGAGGCCCCCAAACGGGACAGGCATCATTGACTCATACTCAGTGGTTTACAGAGGCTTCATGGGAGGAGAGGCAGTGGGCTCGGTTGACTGCCAGCATCTGCTGCACCCAGGGCACAAGTACTTTGACATGGACATACATGGCAGGAGCAGAGTCAGAGCAGGTGTCTCTGTCCCCGGGACATGATGCCCTTGAGAGCGCAGCTCCATTCTTCCAGCAGACCAAGCAGCCACTGGAGTTGCACTGCAGGAAAAAAAGAAGGGGCTTTGACTGGCCATCAGGAAGCCTAGCCGCTGGACATGGCTCTAGAGCCCATGGCGAGGCTGACACCAGTAGACACTTTGCATGCTTACTAAATGAATTTATGAAAGACTCCAGTTCCTGTGTTGTCTATGCCCTGGAAGTCAGGTCTACTGCCACAGCAGCATCATGTAACAGAAGTTCAATAGAGCTGGTTTGAATGAAAAGAAGTGGGGCTGGTCATGGGACTAATGGCAGAGGGGAAAGACCTGGGCATCTTGTGGGGTTTTTTTGTTTTTGTTTTTGTCTTTGTTTTTTATCAAGATGGCTTCTCTGTCTGTCCTGGAACTTGCTCTTTAGACTAGGCTGGTCTCGAACTCAAAGAGATCTGCCTTTCTCTGCCTCCCCGGTGCTGGGATTAAAGGCGTGCACCACCACACCTGGCCTTGTTTAGTTTTGTTGGACCTGGGCATCTTCTGAAATCATCTGGCCTACCCTATTCCACTGTCTAAATTATGCATTGCACAACTTAGGAGATGCCATTCCCATTGGCTTCTGTGAAATTCTATCACATGGGGATTCTGAAAATGGAGACCCTGTCTGGGGTTCCTCTGCTAAGGTTATCAATGATCCCAACTGGAGCCCTGGTCCCTTGATCACGTTGGGCATGTATTTCCAGAGAAAGCTGGAAAGTCCCATAGAAAGGCCTACTTTAGGGGCTGGAGAGATTGCCACCACACCTGGCAAGACTTATTTATAAGTATATGAGTGCTCTATCTGCATGTACACATGCATTCCAGAAGAGGGCATCAGATCACATTATAGATGGTTGTGAGCCACCATGTGGTTGCTGGGAATCGAACTCAGGACCTCTTGAAGAGCAGCTAGTGCTCTTAACCACGCCTTTAATCCCAGCACTTGGTGGATCTTTGTGAGTTCAAGGCTAGCCTGGTCTACAGAGTGAGTCCAAAACAGCCAAGGATACACAGAGAAACCCTGTCTTGAAAACCAAAAAATAAAAAAGAAAGGCCTACTTGGTACTTCCATTATGTTCTCTGCCCAAGACCTGGCGTTAGGCTTTTGCCTGAGCCTTCTACAGGGTATGAGGAGATATGAGAAAAGCCCAGGAGGCTATATGGTGCCTGCCGCAGGTAGCACCACTGAGCCCAGAGCAGACCATCTCCTCTGTGATCACGTTGTCCCAGAACTTCTCACAGAAAATAGACAGGAGGGGCAGGGCAGCCTCCTGCAGCCTGGCCAGGGTGTCTGCATCTGGAGGGGCAAACAAGTGGAGTGTGGATTGTAGCCACACCCAGCATGGCAGTACACCACGCCCCATGTCCCACTATGTCAGCTGCTTACTGTATGATCTGTCTTGCCCCACCCTGTAGAAGCCCATAGTGTCCCAGCAGGGATGTTGCCTCCATCACTGAGCAGGCACACAGAAGACACTGTCTAAGAGAAGGGCACAGGAGTGGCCAGCTTCGGTAGGCAGGGTAGTGAACAATATTGAATGAACTTTGTGGAGAGTGAACATGTTGAATGTGGTATTCTGGAAACCTGCCAATAAGAACCAGATGCCCAGCTAAGAGACCAGGAAAAGTGGGGCTCTCAGAAAGAAGAGATAAGCTTCTGAGCCTGGAAAGAGAATTCCAAGGCCAATCTCAGCAGCACTGAGCCCTGTCCTTCAAGCAGCTAGGGACTTCTCCTTCCTAGGCTTGCTCCCCTATCCCCTGTGAGCCCCCACCTGTCCAGCAGCCGGTGTACCTTTGCAATCCTCAGAACCGGGAGGTTCTCAGCATCGGAGTCTTGGTCAACCTCCCTGGCCACCGTCATGTCAGATGTCCTAGGCATTGAGATTGTGGGAGGTGAGGATGAAAATAGACCTGATCCCCTCCACCACCCCAAATGGAGCTAAAATTAGAGCCCCAAGGCAACCCAGGCCTCACTTGACTCTGTAGTGGGCAGCAGTGATCATCCAGTCTTCCCTGAGGAGGGAACCCCACAGAAAGACACCTGCGCTATCCTGGGGAAGAAAAAGAGGAAGTCAAAGAAGCGTGACTTTCTTTAGGGTGCCTGGCCCCAAATGATGACACGGAGACTTTTCATTTCATTATTTATGCTTGGCCCCAGCTTCGGCTCTTTTCATAACTAGCTCTTAAATTTATATTAATCTACGTTCTGCCATGTGGTTTGTTACCTTTCCTCAGTTCCAGCACCTGTTTCTTCTTCCGCGTCCTGCTGGCGACTCTTCCCTCCCTGGATTCTTTTCCAGGCTTCCTGTCCTTCCTGTCCTCTCCAGCCTCAGCTATTGGCTGTTCAGCTCTTTATTAAACCAATCAGAAGGTGTTGGAGGGGGTGTTTACAAAATTTGATGCAGCCAAAGAGTAGCAATGCCAAAAAGTCCACAGCCTGTGCTCAGCTCTTTGCTGGTCAGAAATCACACTTTGAATAATACAAAGACAATCTTTACACCGTGCACAAAAAGCTTACCCCAACAGTCAACTCCCACCTTTGTAGCAACCTCAGGTAAACCACACCCCAAAGTGTGCCCTCAAGTACCCAGAATTCCCCTCTCACCTGTAGGAGGGACACCTACCAGGGCCAAGAGCCTGGGACAGCATCCTCCCCAGTGATAATTCTCCACAGCCTCGGAGTGGGAGGGGGACCCAAAGTTGACTCTCAGGACCTCTTAAGTCTTGCTTCTTTTTGCCCCTTGCCTCTTCCCCACCCCTGACCTATGCATATATCTGGGGCCCAAGAGGACTGAGCCATTGTCTTCAGTTCTCCCTGCTGAGCATTGAGAGCCTGAATCTCACCAGTGCTTCCTCTACAATGGGGGTGTCAGAGGAAGACTCTAGATCACACTCTCCCAGAATCATTGCAACTGCAGGTTGCTAGTCTGAGGTCCCAGGGGAGGAAGCTGATGTTCCTAGGGCTGACCCCAGGCTTTGCAGGGGTCTGTGGGGACAGGGAAGACAAGTTTGGAGGGACAGATTCTCTTAAGGCTTGGGGATAAGCATGCGGGCTCTGGTAGCTTGGAACCTTTGGAACCTTGATATTTGACCGTTTAAATGTCAATGCTTTGGGGGGCTGGAGAGACGGCTCAGAGGTTAAGAGCACTGAGTACTCTGTCAAAGGACCAGGGTTCAAATCCCAGCACCCTCATGACAGTTCACAGCTGTCTGTAATTGCTGGGTGTGGTGGCGCATGCCTTTAATCCCACCACCCGGGAGGCAGAGGCAGGCGGATCTCTGTGAGTTCGAGGCCAGCCTGGTCTACAAAGTGAGTCCAGGACAGCCAGGGCTGTTACACAGAGAAACCCTGTCTCGAAAAACCAAACGAAAAACAAACAAACACAAAGTCTGTGCTTTGATGGACATCCATATCCGAGTAAGAACTCTGTCACGCATCCTCACACCCATCCTGTGAGTTGATCCTGTAAAGTTGGCAATGATGTGACCCCAGGCTGTCGAAACTGAGATTCCGGTTGAAGTAGGCATCAATGGGACACTGGTCCAAACCCTAACCCTGCCACCCTCCTCACACTCAATGGCTTGCCAGGGCTGAGGAGCTCATGGGAGTAGGAGTCCTTGGTGTCCTCATATCCAACACATGTCACACTGAATTAATCCCCTGAGTGAGCAACATTTCAGAGGAGGAAAGGGGACCTCTGATTGGCTGGGCATGAAGAAAGCATCAGGACCATCAGCTGCCAGATTCTGAGGTGATTCTGGGAGTGGGAGGGAACATGTGACCTAGAGCCATCCTCCAACATCCCCACTGTAGAGGCAGCACTGGTGAGTCTCGGAAGGGGACAGACTTGATTGGGTTCTCAACCCCTTAACTGGGAGAACAACGACAAAGGGGTTCAGCCTTCTTGCCTAGGTCAGGCTGGGTGCCTACCAGAGGCAGTGCTCAAGAGGGTCCAGCAGGAAGGCAAGCCACAGGCAGGCCATGGTGCCATAGACACAGATGTGTGCTGCGGAGAGGTCTGTTACAGCCCTGCCTGCAGGCTGTTATCTCAGCTCTCCAGATGATAACCCTTCCGTGGGCTTCTGCCTGTGTAGACAGGATGTCACAAAGCAGGGCTGGCACTGGGAGCCTGGAAGAATGGCAGCTGCGGCCCACAGCTGGGCCTGGGACCGAGCGCAAAGGCGGGGCTGAACAAAGCTCCCTGCCTCCTGAGCCTGAAGCCAGCCTGGTTTGCTTGTGATCTGGGACCTTGGACAAATGACTTAGTTGGTCTGTTTGTTCAACCTCCCCTCTTCCTCCTGCCCCCCCCCCCCCCGCCAGTGGCCAGGTGTTAAGGCACACACCTGCGATGGGCTGCCCTGGGACATGGAAACTATCAGCAGTTTTCCACACTGATTATCTAGCAGTTTCTTTTAATAGCAGTACAGAAAGAGTCAAACCCTGCCCCGTTCTGAGAATCGCCTTTGTGAAATTTCCCTGCTTCTGAACAGCAAAAAACCTTGGGGCCCAGGCTTACACAAGGCTTAGGGCCCTTGTCTTATTGTCTAGGTAATCCCAACTACTTGCTTCTTCGCCTAATCCCTTCTCCCAGGTTGATCTCTAGCTAAGTGAGTTTGGAGAACTGTCTTCCTCAATGAAAACATAGTTCCTTCCCTAAGCTAAGCAGAGATTCCCGCCATGTAAAACATCCTCTCTGTGCCACAATCAACGCAACACATCTGCCCACCCTCACTAGAGAGAAATAAGGCAACAGGCCTGGAACCCAGCTACTCTGAAGGTTTAGACAAGGGGGTCCCAAGTTCATGGCCAGCCTGGGCAACTTAGGGAGCCATGTTGGCCAGGCCCTGAGGAGTGTGATAGTGGATTCTTCCCAGTGACAGCTGCCCTGGGCTCTTCAACTCCCATGTGGGCCTCCTGATGTTCCAGGGACACATCCACACAGAATGCCTGCCCTGGTGTTCTGATGGCCTGGACACCACTCCAGGCCTTTAGGCAGACTGTCCCCTTCAGAGTGGGTCCCTGGCCTCTGTATCAATAAGGGTAAAATAATGAACTTCTCAGTTCCTGATGATGTGTATTTCTCTCATACATATATATACACATACACACATACATGTGTAAGTATTTACATATATATGTAAATAGGTCAGAGAGGTAAATATAATAATTGCCCACACTTGCCTGACACCTAACCATGCCAAGAACAAACATGTTACAGTCATCAACACCATGGATGGCCCATCAGGGACTGCATGTCCTCAATTCCTGTGTTCCTAAATGAATGCTTCCCACTTAAACTCAAGGACCTAACAACTTACCAACCAAAGCAAATGGTCCTTCTTGTCCCTGGGCACCCCTCCCCCTCTTAGTTAGTGTAAACTATGTAAAAAAAAATAGTTTACATTTCCTACAGTTCTCAGCAGAGGTCAGGGTCATGGAATCCAGGTTGGACAGTGGAATGTCTGATGTTCTCCACTTTCAGGCTCAGCCCAGGGAAGTCTCCCAGTGTGGTACCTCCATGCTCTTTCTTCTTTCCAGTTGGCTCTTGGGGTAGAACCCAAGTTCACTTAGCCAAACTTCAGTCAGGCTCTTGAGGTTGCAACAGGCCTCAGTTTCTGTTCCTTAAGTTTCCATTCCCTCATTGGGTACAGCCAGTTTCCTGAACAACAGAGAGAAAAACAAAAGCCACAGGTTGCCAACAGTCATGAGCCTGGAAATCCCCACCCTGTCTCCGGGGCCAGCTGCCTCAGGCGATGAGTTGGACCTATCAATTTAAAGGTCACCTATGTTAACCAATAGAGATAAGCCTAATGTTGCTATGATGTAAGCTTGCTCAAAAATACTATAAAAGGGGAAGGGAATTTTGATTCGGGGTCTCCTTCTCCCTGCGTGGAGAATCTTTGAAGGTTGACCCCAGCATGCTGGTAAATAAACCTCTCCCTTTTGCATCATCTCGAGTCCTGGTGATTCCTTGGGGGTCTTTCATCAATATTGGGCCGTTTGAGCCTAACATTGGTGCCAAAGGAATCCACCATGCAGACAGAGGCAGAATCATAGAATTTCAGCCAGGTAGGAAACCACATTCCTACACAACCTGTGTAGGTTTCTCTAGGTGACTACGATCAGTAGTGTGGAAGCCAGATTATCGCTCATTTTCGAGATGCCCATCTCCATGGCTAGCTGTGGTATGCGTTTATTAAAATAACCAATTATGAGACCGTTTTTGTTTAATTCCAGGTGCGAGGCGGCTTAAGACACAGGCATAAAGTATTAACTGTCTTGTGAGCTAGCAGGGGCATGGCTTAGCCAGCTGAGCAAGTTTAACTCAGAGGACTTGAGAAAAGGATAAAAAGCCAAAGCCTGAAGGAGAAGGGGGCTCTACAAAGAAGTAGAAGAAAAGGAACTACAAAGAAGAGAGAGGTTGCTGCTTTCCTGGCTGCTGGTGCTCCCCCAAACTGCTGCTTGTTCTTCCTGCTGCTGTCTCCTGGTATTACCCCTAAAGAATCCAATGACCCTAATCAGCAGGAAGTAGCTTAAGGTCGTCAACCTTCTGTTCTGCCCAGTTCTCGAGACACCAAAGACCACCCAGGAGCCAATTCCGATATAAATGCATGAGGGTTGTTTATTCAAGCTCAGAGCTTGGACTATCAACACTCACTGACACAGCAGTTCGAGCTGAGAGCCCCCAGACCCAAAAGTACAGAGTTTATATAGAGACTCAGACAAAGAAGCAGGTTCTTTACCATATGATTGGATGACATTTGGGTAGCTAGTCATGTCCATTTCTGATTGGCTCGTTATTACTGACTAACCAGCTGCGGTCAGCTTGACCATCAGAGAAAGTTTGTTTAGACTTTTTGGGTGCTTTCTCAGAGTGAGCTGTCTGGTGATGACAAGGGAACACCCCTGGAATACAAGGTCGGGTACATTTTGTTGTTGTTCTGGAACTGGAGGTCAGGTCTGAGTCAAACAGTACAAAATGGAATCTTTTTTTTTTTTTTTCAAGATGAATTCAGTCAGGCTCCACACTTCCTAATGCTGCAACCCTTTAATATAGTTCCTTATCTCACAGTGCCCTCCAACCATAAAATTATCTTCTTGATACTTAATAAGTGTAATTTTGCTACTGTTAAGAATTGTAATGTAGGGCTGGAGAGATGGCTCAGAGGTTAAGAGCATTGACTGTTCTTCCACAGGTCCTGAGTTCAGTTTCCCAGCAACCACATGGTGGCTCACAACCATCTATAATGAGATCTGGTGCTCTCTTCTGGCTGCAGATGTACATGCAGGCAGAACACTGTACATAATAAATAAATAAAATCTTTAAAAAAAAAAAAGAATTGTAATGTAAATATCCGATGTGTAGGATATCTGATATGCACCCCCCAAGTGGGCTGTGATCCACAGGTTGAGAACTGCCTTGCTAGGATTACAGGAACATGTCACCAGGCTTCATTTGATTTATATACATTTTGGGGCAGGGGTTGGTTTTTCAAGACAGGGTTTCTCTGTGTAGCCCTGACTGTCCTGGACTCGCTCTGTAGACCAGGCTGGCCTTGAACTCACAGAGATCCACTGGCCTCTGCATCCCAAGTGCTGGAATTAAATGTGGGCACCACCACACCTGCTGATTTGTACACGTTTGTTGAATTACTTGAGAGTTAGCTGAAGATGTCACCGATTTTATTTATTTATTTATTTATTTATTTATTTATTTATTTATTTATTATTTATGAGCAGAAAGGCTGTACTCAAGTTCATGCAACTCATGAAACAGCATCTGGAATGCTGGGATTTATAAGCTTATGTTACCACGCCTGGCTTCATGGATCATTTTTATTTCCTAGACTGGGGGTAGGGATGTGTGTATGTGCTCATGGCACTGTACAAGTTTGGATACCAGAGGACAACTTGTAGGAATCAGTTCTCATTCTACCATATCTGTCCCAGGGACTGAACTCAGGTCATTAGGCTTGGGTCAGGGGTTGGTTTTTGGAGATAAGGTTCCCACTGAGCCATTTCTCTGGCTTAAAATGTACGTTATTTGTTAAGTCTTACAGGGATTTTTTTGGGGGGAGTTGCTTTTGGTTTTGTTTGTTATTGTTTTCAGTTGTGGGAATCAAACTAGGGCCTTGTGTGTCAGTGAAGCACACTGGCGCAGCTCTACACTTCATCAGTCCTTTAATTTGGTGGGACAGCAGTGCTGGAGAAAAATCCCGGGTTCTCCTGAACAATGGGCAAAAGCTGTACTGCTTGCTGAGTTACACCCTAGCCCAAATACCAGAAACTTTACCTACAGAGTGGATAACTACTTGAATGTGCCCTTTAAGACTATAGTTCAAGCTGGGCGGTGGTGGCTCACGCCTTTAATCCCAGCATTCGGGAGGCAGAGGCAGGTGGATCTCTGTGAGTTCAAGGCCAGCCTGGTCTACAAAGTGAGTCCAGGACAGCCAGGTTGTTACACAGAGAAACCCTGTCTCGAAAAACCAAAGGTTTGAGCCAGCCCAGATCCTCTCTGTATCTCATTCATTCTGTCTCCCTGTCTCTGTCTGTTTCTAGTTCTCTCTCATGTCTCCACTCCATGATGACCTTTCACTCTCCCCACCTCCCCCAATAAACCTCCTGCTTAGCTCATCTTAGTGGCACACCTTGGCCACTAACCTGCTTAGATACCTTTCGCTGTTCTATCCTAATAGTGCCAACATGGGTATTCTGTTGTGGCTGCACAAAACAGAAAGGCATAGGCTAATACATGGAACTTGGTTGGTTGCAAGAGTTTGTATCTGGCTGTCTCTCTCCTAAATCAGAAATAAGAAGAAAGACTGGGAAGCTGAGGTGTGGTTTGAATAAGAATGTCTCCCAAAGGCTCATATGTTTGAATGCTTAGTCTTTAGAGAGTGGCACTACTTGAAAGGGATTAGGAGGTGTGGCCATGGTGTAGTGGGTGTGGCCATGGTGTAGTGGGTGTGGCCTTGTTGGAGTGGGTGTGGCCTTGTTGGAGGAGGGCTTTGAGATTTCAAAAGCCAAAGCCAAGCCCAGTGGTTTCTCTTTCCTGCTGCTTGCAGATCCAGATGTAGAACTCTCACTTCCTTCTCCAGCACCACCACCATGCTTCCCACCATGATGACAATGGACAAAACCTCCGAAACAGTAAGCCAGCCCCAATTATAAATGTTATTCTTTATAAGAGTTGCCATGGTCATAGTGTCTCTTCACAGCAATAGAACAGTGACTAAGCTTAGTTAGGTATGGAGTACCAGCCACTTTGGATTGTGTTCCTGTCCCACTTCCTGGGCTGGCTGCTCTGAGCAGGGTGGGGGTTCTGTTTTTATAACATTGTTTCTTTGTGTTTTCAGGCTTTCACTTTCCACACATAGTTTCTTGGCAAACTATGGGCACAGTGAGGTGGAAAGAACTGGGCCCATTTCCCACTCTCCCATGAGCTAGTTTTGAGAGATGACACCTTCCTATGAGGCCACCAATCAGGTTGTCCTTGGAAGCTTTTGTACAGTGGGAGACTGGCTCCCTCAAAAGGAGAGGGGATGCCAGTGTTGTCGAGAGATTTAGGTCATCAGGTCTGACGACAAGTGCCATAATCCTGTGGATTAAGTTAATTTGAACTATTTTTAGATTTCACGTAATGTGTATGAGTGTTTTGCTTATATGTATATATGTGTACCAGTGTGCCAGGTATCCTCAGAAATCAGAAGAGGGCATTGTATCTCTCCTGGAACTGGAGCCACAGATGGTTATGAATCATGGTGCTGAGACTCCAACCCAGGTCCTCTGGAAGAGAAGCCAGTACTGTTTTGTTTGTTTTTCTGAGACAGGGTTTTTCTGTGTAGCCCTGGCTGTCCTTGAACTCACAGAGATCCATGTGCCTCTGCCTCCCAAGTGCTGGGATTAAAGGTGTGCGCCACCACACCCAGCCATTACAGACAATTTTTTGAACAACCATGTGGGTTCTGGGATTTGAACCTGAGTCCTTTGGAAGAGTACCATGCTCTTAGCTACTGAGCCATCTCTCTAGCCCCAAAGCCAGTGCTCTTAACTGCTGAGTCAACTCTCCAGTCTGTAAAGGTTGCCACTAAACTTCAACACACAGATTTGGTGAGGGTTTTGTTTGGATTTGGTTTTGACTTGTTGGTTGGTTTAGATAGGATCACACTATGTATCCCTGGCTGTCCTAGAACTTCCTGTGTAGATTAGATTGGCCTCAAACTCACAGAGATCTGCCTGCTTCTGACTCCCGAGTGCTGGAATCAAAGCTGTGCACCACCACGACAGTCATCAAAACTTTTATTTTTTGGTTGTAAGCCTGGTCTTTAACAGCTGAACCATCTCTCCAGCCCAAAACTTCTTTTGATCTCTCTAAACAGAAACCCTACCCATTGAACTATAATGTCTAATTCTAGTCTTTTCTCTCTAGTCCCTGTTAACATCTAACCCAATTCCCTATGGGAACTTCACACTTAACATATTTCTGTAAGGGACTCATATAACATCCTTTGTCTTGTTTACTTCAGCTGGCTTTATGTTATCTATGCTGACAGGTGACTATCCAGCATTCCTTCTTCTTCTTCTCTTTTTTTTTTCCAAGACAGGGTTTCTCTGTGTGACAGCTCTGGCTGTCCTGGACTCGCTTTGTAGACCAGGCTGGCCTTGAACTCAGTGATCTGCCTGCCTCTGCCTCCCAAGTGCTGGGATTAAAGGCAGGAGCCACCACGCCCGGCTTCAGCATTCTTTCTTATGACTGAATAATATTCAATTGTGTATATATTCTATATTTTATGCATCTAGACATTCACTGGTTAATTAGGACCAGGGTGGTGGCCACCACTGACTGCTGTGTGTGAACACCGCTGCTGTGGAACTATTGGCTTTGCTTTTGTGATTGTGTGTGTGTGTGTGTGTGTGTGTGTGTGTGTGTGTGTGTGTAATTGCTAGGTCATAAAACGACGCTCTCTTTAGCCTTCTAACCGCTCTTCCACAGCAACTGCCTCATTCATACTCATTTGCACTCTCACGAGCATTTATTCTTTCGTGTGTGTGTGTGTGTGTGTGTGTGTGTGTGTGTGTGTGTGTGTCTTTTTGAGACACTCTATCAACAAGCTACAACCCCAGACCCATTTTTGTGCTTTAAATTATCGGCTAGCCAGGGATGGTGGCTCACGCCTTTAATCCCACCACTTGAGAAGCAGAGGCAGATGGATCTCTGTGAGTTTGAAGCCAGCCTAGTCTACAAAGCGAGTCCAGGACAGCCAGGGCTACACAAAGAAACCCTGTCTCGAAAAAACAAGAAAAATAAAATAAAATAAATAAAATTTTATGCTAGTCATGGTGGCTCCTGCCTCTAAGGCCAGCATGGGCTACATGATAAATTCTAGGTTAGCCTGGGCTAACCCTGTAGGCATCCCAATAGTCAGGAAGTGATGCCTCCTTATGGTTTCGCTTTGCATTTTGTTGTCACTGATGCTTTGACTCATCTTTTCATGTATTTATCAGGCTACCCTGGGCTACATTGTGAGTTCCTGGCCAGTCTGAGCTACAGTGTGAGACCTGGTCTCCAAAAGCAAAACCAAAAGTCTCTAAGTAATTGGAGGAGGATTTCGGTCTGATTGGGACCTCGAATTCACAGCAATATTCCCCTAGCATGCTGGAATTCCATGTCAGATCTGAAATCATTACTTCAAGTTTATTTTTATGTTATGCATTTTATGAGTGTGTGCATTATACACATGTACCTTGTGTGTGCCTGGTGCCTGAAGGGGCTAGAAGAGGGCATTGGATCCCTTAGAACTGAAGTTACGGACAACTGCAAGCTGCCATGTGGGTGTTGGGAGCTGAACCTAGGTTCTCTGAAAGAGCAGAAGTGTTCTTAACTGCTGAAACATCTCTCCAGCCCCAAGAGAGTCACAGCAGGATAGATGGAAGAGAGTTTTAACAAGCCTGTTATCACAGAGGTAGGTGGAGCTTATGGAAGCCAGCAAAGGCTGGTGAAATGCATGGAGGTTACCAACAGTAGGCATACACCTAATACTGAAAGGGAAAAGGGTAGTAGTGAGAACACAGAAAGAATGGGTGGTTGAGAGGGCCCCCGAGGAGAGAGAGACAGCCACCTACAGCCCCTCAGGTAGGACCCACGGAATAAATTCTCTTTTCTCTTGAGGCAAGCCAGCCTCATCTAGTTGAAGCCATTTACCAGCTGACAGTCAAGAATCCCTGCACAACAAACTCCATAGAAGTTGCCTACAGAGACAATATTTCTTTTTTTTTTTTTGGTTTTTCGAGACAGGGTTTCTCTGTTTAACAGCTCTGGCTGTCCTGGACTCGCTTTGTAGACCAGGCTGGCCTCGAACTCGCAAACATCCGCCTGCCTCTGCCTCCCAAGTGCTGGGATTAAAGGCGTGCGCCACCACCGCCCGGCTCAATATTTCTTTTATATGGGATGTTTCAAATGAGGATGTTAAAATAGTGAATCATGTTGAAGGGGGTATGTATATGGACCTATATGGACCTTGTCCCTTCCCAGCCACAAGCCTGCAATTTTCTAGGAATCTCAAAAAATAAAAAAAAAAAAAAAAGAAAAGAAAATCCCATTTACAGAACAAGACATTTCCCAACTCCCTTGTGCAACCCTTGTGACCTCCCCGGCTTTATCTTGTGAGATTGTAGTCCTGTCCAAAGGTACCCTATAATCTTACTTATCAAAAATAGAAAGGAAAAGATACAGAGAGAGGAGCCCTTGTTTAAGGGTCTAAGAATTACTGAAGGAAGACCCCAGAAAAAAATAGTGTGCAAAAGCAAAGAGTGTTTATTCTGGTTGTTATTCTGCAGAAACAACCAGCATGCTGGGTGGATGATTCATACAAAACGGTGACAACCCCAAATAAGCTCTCAGGTTCTTTTTAAGGCACTTATGGGAATTCTAGTTGTGGCTGGGTGACCCTCATTGGGATTGGCTGGTGTCCGTGGCTGCAGATACCTGTATAACCTGTATAATTACGATTGGTCCCGATCTTGAAGGACGATGGGTTACCTTTTTTTTCCCCAACTTTAGCCTCTGACCAGATTCAAGATGGAGGCTTTATCTAAAAATGCATTAAGTCGGGTTCTCTCACTTTGGGATGTAACGTAGAGCCCCTTCTCTGTCTGTAGCCAGACAACCTCAAGTCTTAGGTGAGGTTAGCTTTCACAGAAACCAGAGGAGCCAATAATTTGAGGCTGCTTTTGTCTTCTGCTCTGGAAAAAACCCCCTAGGCAAGGAAAGTCCAAGCAACTGACCACCTGCTTGGAAAGGCTGGTGGGAGGAGCTTGGCTCTTGCTAGGTTTCAGTAAGTCACCCTGGCCTGTCGCTGAAGGTGGATTCCTCCCATCAAAGTGACTAAGGGTTACATCTCAAGGCAGCTGCACAACTGCTACAGTGGGGAAAGGTCTCAGTGGCAGCTAGGAAGTGCTGCTGGCTCAGGGCCTGTGGGGTGGCCTGGCCCTTGCTCTAGCTGCTGGAGGACTGACTGTCCTGGAGGGACAGCTGTTCACACTGAACCTGTGAGTTAAAGACCAAAACAAATCCAAATGAGCAGCTTTGCTTCAGCAGCCCTGGTGGCATGTGTGCTGTTGACTCAGGCTCTGCTACTGGCATGCAGCCTTGATGACCAATGGGCCTCAGGGCTCTAGACGAAGAACTCATCTGCAGTTCCTGCCTGCTTTCCTTCCTTCCTTCCTTTCAGTATTGCTTTTTAGACATAGTCTCCAACCCAGGCTAGTATGTAATCCAGGCTAGCCTCTAAATATTTTATTTTTTATTTGTCTCTTTCTCTGTGTGTATGTGGCTGTGTCTGTGTCTGAGAATGTAAACATATGTAAACGCTGGTCCTCTGGGAGAACAGCAAATGCTCTTAACTGCTGAGCCCTGTCTGCAGTCCCTTATAAAATATTTAAAAGACCTTAGCTGGGACTCGCCGTTCCCTAGGCTATCCTCACACTCTGCAGGTCTGTAGTGCCCCCTACAACAGCTGCAGTCCCACCACCAAGCTTTACCTTGTCCCTCTTATCGTTGCTTCGTATGCTCATTGCTTTAGCGCCCCCTCCTGGCCCTGGCTTCTCCAACCACAGGAGCAGAAGCACCACGTGCTCTGGGGCCTGGAACAGTGCCTGGCCGCAGGACAGAAGGGACTGGCACGCACACTGTCGACGATACATTCATTCAGCCTGTACTTCCTGCCCGTGGGTCCCTCACACCTGTCTCAGCGCCCCCCATCTGTGGCAATGAAAGGAGTTTCCCCTCTGTAGCTTTGAGCAGAAATAGAGCCTCATTTTACGGAAACAAAGTTCTGGGCCGGCACTGAGATGGCTCAGGAGTAAAGGCCCTTGTCGCCAGCCCTGAGTCCAATCCCTGGGACCCACATAGTAGAAAGAGAGAACTGACTCCTACAAGTTGTCCTCTGACCTACACGCGTGGACCCCGCCATGCATATGTTCCCACCCCTATAAGTGAGTAAACGTAATTTTTAAAAAATGTGTGCTGGTGTTTTGCTTACTTGCCTGTCTATGCCTCACATGCATGCAGTGCCCAGAGAGGCCAGAAGAGGGAGGTGGATGCCCAGAACTAGGGTTTCAGACTGTTGTGAGCAGCCATGTGGGTGCTGGGACTCAAACCTGGGTCTTCGGGAAGAGCAACCAGTGCTCTTTTTTTTTTAAGAGTTTAAATTATTTTATTATTTTTAAAGAATGCTATTATTAAAAGAATCAAGATATTAGAGTCGAACATCTTACTAAGGAAAAATAACAGATTCACAAATTTACTTCAAGAACATTGTTGGAGACTCATGTTTTGTATTGATTTCAATAAAAGTATTATTTAGTGCAAAAAAAAATCTCTCTAGAATTATTTTAAAAATCTGATATTAAAAGAAAGGAAAATGGGTCAATAGGATTTCATTTGAATTTTTAGCTGTTGAATAAATACTATTCTTATCTTATATATGTTTTAAATGGAAATAACTATGTTTAGAAGCATAAAATATTTATTCTTCATCCATAAAAGAAACAAAACATGAATGTTATAATAAATTAAATTCATTTTTAATGTAATAAAGGCAAGAATTCCATTAAATCTGAATCTGTAGCATACTACTCATTCATGCTGTGACAAATGAGTTTTAAGTTTTTTTTTTTTCTTCTGTCCAAAAAGGACAAAACTTGGAAGCAGATAAGTCGACAGCCTAGCTCTGCCAAGACAGGGTAGGTAAGTCCTTCATAATTCCTGCTATACAACCAATGTCTGTCAGAGAAATGGGGCCAAATGGCTGAAGATTGATGCTGTAATGTATGGAGAGAAAATGGGAACTGTCCAGGCAGCCACTGGTATGTCATTTTTTAGTTTTGGAAGCTGCAGGCCCTGCACTTCCTATATAATCAGATATATTTATCCCTCTCAGGTCTCTGAGGTGGTTGAAGAATAGATAGCTAGAGTCTCATAGTTAAATTTTGAGTTGTTTAGCAACCAGTGCTCTTAATACCTGAGCCATTACTCCAGTGTAGTAAATATATTTTTTTGAAAAGAAACTAAAACTTTATATAATAACAAAAACTATCTTCCTTTTCTTCCTCCTCTTTTTTCTTTTCCTTTTCCTCTTCCTCCTATTACTCTTCATCATCATCTTCTGAGACAGGCTGTCATGTAGAATGGGCTAGCCTAGAACTTGCAATGTAGCTGAGAGTGACCTTGAACTTCTGATTCTCTTGCCTCCGCTCTGGAAAGCTTATAGTGTACACCACCATACCTGGTGTATGAGGTAGTAGGAGTTGGACCCAGGGTTTTGTGTGTGTTAGGCAGGCACTTCCAGTCCTGAGACTGATCCCAGAGATTGTGAATTATCACAGGAGAGGACCCTACTTCTCACAGTAGCCTTACTGGGGTTACTGTCCTGTTGCCTACGACCATCCCTGCTCCTCCTCTCCACACTTAGACTGTTTGGTGGGACTGGGGACAAAGTGATCTTTGGATAATCTTGACTGGCCATGTAACCCTTTGTTTTAAATGAGTGAAGTACATTTGTGGTCATGGACCATCCACCAACTTGAAGGCCTCCCAGCCACCAGTTTCTTTGACTCTGTCCTGGGACTGCCTTCTTGTGTCATCAGGATGGGCACTGGGTCTCATACCCCACACCCCAGAAAGACTGCAGGAGCAGGGCTCTGCAGGGTTATGTGCTCTTGCTCCACAGGGGTCTTGTCCATGGTGCCTTGGGGATGTGGGGCACTGCCAACATTCATGGTCACTGTTATATCAGAGCAGCTGTCCTTTTCCCATGGGTTGGGCATTGCCGGCTAAGAGCCAAGGAAGACTGTGATAAGGGGCTTGGCCCCCACTTCTGTCCAAGGTCTCTGGGTAACAGGGAGGGTGGCTCTTGGACCTTCCTGGTTGGATAGGGTCATAGAGGTTGGGCAGGACTTGAAGACCCTAGGGGACATAAAAGAGCCTCAGAGTAGGCAAACCTCACATTCCTGACCAGCACCATGGCATTCCTTTGGCTCTTGTCCTGCTTTGCCCTTGTGGGGACCACTTTTGGTAAGTGCTGGGGCTCAGATGACTGGCCAAGCCCCATAAGAAGGTGAGGGGCCAGAGGGGGTTTATTCTGAAAGAGTTGATCCTCCACCCTTCCTGCTTGAACCTCATCCAAGGACCAGTACCCTGAAGCCTCAGGGAGGACAAGGAGTCCTTTTAGGACTTTCCTGGCCTTTATGCCCTGCCTCAGGAGCAAAAAGACAAGCCTGGGTCCAGTTGTGGTCTGTAGATCCAGATGTGGCTGTGGGTAAGGGTGCTATGGAGCAACAGGAGCCTGCTGGCAGATGCTAAGCATTTTGTTTTCTTTGTGTTGTTTGCCTTTTTGTTTGCTGTTTGAGACAGGGTCTCACTCTGTAGCCCAGGTTAGCCTGGAATTTACTATGTAGCCCAGGCAAGTTCAAACTTAGAGCAATCCTCTTGCCTCAGCCTCCCAAGTGCTTGGGTTAAAGACTTATGCCACTATATCCAGCTCAACATTTTTGCTTTTCATTTCTAAAAAGAAGAAAATAGCTAGCAGAAACAAGAGGGTAGAGATTAGCCAGCTGTCATGGTGGTGCGTGCCTGTAATGCTAACACTTGAGAAATAGATGCTTCTTGGAGAGACAGGGTCTTTCATAGTCCATCTTGGTTCTCCTCCTCCACCTCCCCAAGTGCCAGGTACTGACAAGCATTACCAAACTCAATTTCAGAAGACACTCTACCCCTCCCGTGTGTTTTTATTATTATTATTATTATTATTATTATTACTGTTGCTTATTTTGTTTTAAAATGACATTTCACCCTCTTGCTCAGCCCGGCAACTGCGGGCCTCAAGCAATTCTCCTGCCTCAGCCTTCAGAATAGCTGTAACATTCGCCACTAATCTAGCCTCAGATACTTTTTTTTAAAAAATGATAACCCAAATTCAGCCAAGCTTCCCATTTCTCCCTCCTACCCCATCTCGTACTGAATCATATACAAATATGCTACGTTTTTATAAATCCATAAGGAAAGATCCTTCAAATGACAAGAATAGGAAATGACTGAGCATGTTTTACAACATACTCTTTTTCCACCCAGAATGTTGTAGATCAAGCCATGTTGCCATGGAGACCAGCTCATTCACTTAAATATACTCTGCTGTGAGAATACATCACCCTTTATTTCACATTTTTTTGGCTATTCTATAAATAGATTCTGCTGAGTTTGTATATCAGTGAAGGGTCTTGTCCGTTTCCTGGTCTCTGTGCACAAGACAGACAGATATGTGCTGTCCCTTGAGCAAGTCGGAAGACTTCAGTGGGGATGCTGGTCGCAGAGGCCAGGTGGCTCCAGTGGATAGCCAGACTGTGGGGCCCCTGTGAAGATCTGCCAGGCGCTGTAGCAAATGTATCCAGGCATGCCCAACATGCCTGACTGCTCCCCTGCCTGTCTCCCTCCTCTGTGGTATGTTGTTTCATGGTGTAGCATCAAAGTCCCCTTTTCCTTCCTTTTTTTTTTTTTTTGAGCTCTGGCTCACCTAGAACTCTCTATGTAAATCAGGATGGCCTTAAACTCAGAGATCGCCTTGCTACATCCTGCCCGTCTCCTGACTGTTGAAATTAAATAGGTGCACCAACACACCTGGCACAAAGTCTAATTTTTTTTTTTAATTAAGGAACTGAATTGGGGCTGGGGAGGTACACGCTTTTTAATCCCAGCATTTGGGGAGAGGCAGGTGGATTGCTGAGTTAGAGGCCAGTCTGGTCTTCAGAGCGAGCTCCAGGACAGCCAGGGCTGCAAAATAAAAAAAAACAAATAAATAAAAAAACTGAAATAAATAAGGAACCAAATTTCACATGAGGAATAGTTACTGAAATAGGCAGATATCACAGAAATGGCCAGCCAGAAAACCTGATGGTCTAGCCTGTTTTCTGTCCCTTCTCCTGTGACGTGTGGGGGCAGCTGTGTGTCTTCATTCCTGGGAGGATAATGGGTCGGCAGGCTTTTGAGGGACCCCAGCATCACGAGATTGAAGGGAAGGATGGTCCCAGTGAGATCCAGAGTTGGTCGAGGAGTTCTACAACGCGACCACCCCTGTCCCCGCAGGCTGCGGGGTCCCTGCCATCCAACCGGTGCTGGCGGGTCTGTCCAGGATCGTCAATGGAGAGGACGCTGTTCCTGGCTCCTGGCCGTGGCAGGTGTCCCTGCAGGTGAGAGGGGGATTCTGGGTACATGAACTCACGTTCTGAGGCGCTGCTGAGGTGGGGGCAGCTGACCTTGCTCTTCATCCTCCCCAGGACAACACTGGCTTCCATTTCTGTGGGGGCTCCCTCATCAGTGAAGACTGGGTGGTCACTGCTGCCCACTGCGGCGTCAAGTGAGTCCCAGACTACCTTGGGGTTCGGCTTGGGAGGGGATCAGACTTTCTCCATCCTCACCTTTATATGTCTCAATGCCTAGGACATCCGATGTGGTGGTAGCCGGAGAGTTTGACCAGGGTTCTAATGCAGAAAACGTTCAGGTCCTGAAGATCGCAAAGGTACACAGGCTGCTGGGTGGGTGAGGGGCTCAGTCCACCAGCAGGGGAGCAAGCCCAGGAAGGAGAAACCCCTGATTACTTGAAGGACAGGAGCCCAGAGGAGCTGGGGCAGGTCAGAGGATTCTCTTGCTGGGTCTGTTCCGATGGAAACAACAGGAAAGGAGTCTGTCCCCTGGAACGCAGCAGAGCCCAGCTCCTCCCAGGTCTCAGCTGAGTTTCTGGTCCCCACAGGTTTTCCAGAACCCCAAATTCAATATCTTCACTGTGCGTAATGACATCGCCCTGCTGAAGCTGGCTACTCCTGCCCAGTTCTCTAAGACTGTGTCTGCTGTGTGTCTGCCCAGCGCTGATGATGACTTCGCCCCTGGGACAGTATGTGCCACCACTGGCTGGGGCAAGACCAAGCATAATGGTGAGTGTGCAGGGCTTTGCTACAGCAGAGGCTATTCTTGGGTCAGGCTGCTCAGACAGCAAGCAGGCTTTTCCAGGTGTGACCCCCAACAATGTTTTTCCTCCCTTTCTTCCTTTTTTTTTTTCTTGTCTAAATTTCAACATCAATACCTCTTTCCTTTTTTTTTTTTTTTTCTTGGTTTTTCGAGACAGGGTTTCTCTGTGTATCCTTGACTGTCCTGGACTCACTTTGTAGACGAGGCTGGCCTTGAACTCACAGAGATCTGTCTGCCTGCCTCTGCCTCCTAAGTGCTGGGATTAAAGGCATGTGCTACCATGCCTGGCTCATTTTTTTTAATAATTCATTTACTTTTATTTCATGTACATTGGTGTTTTGCCTGTATGCATGTATGTCTGTGTAAAGGTGTCAGATTCCCTGGAATTGGAATTATAGACAGTTGTGAGCTGCCATGTGGGTGCTGGGGGTTGAACCTGTTCCTCTGGAAGAACAGCCAGTGCTCTTAACCTCTGAGCCATCTCTCCAGCCATCTTTCCATTTCTTAATTTGAAATCTGTTAATTAAAGCCGGGTGTGGTGGCACACTTTAATCCCAGCACTTGGAAGGCAGAGGCAGGCAGATCCTGCAAGTTCCAAGCCAGCCAGAGGCATATAATGAGACTCTAAACAAAAAAATTATTGACTAGTAATCTATAAAGTTAACAATTATCATGTGTTAGTTAAGACTTAATATTTAAAACTCACCCAAGATAAGCAAAGGGTTGCTGATAAGATGGGGCCTGAAGGAAGAAGCCCTTGGCTAAGCAGGAGAGATTCTTCTCTCTGATACTAGACTTGATTTAGAGTCCCATCATGGGTCTCTAAAACTCCAACAGGGTTTGAGGCCAGCCTGGTCTACAAAGCGAGTCCTGGACAGCCAGAGCTGTTATACATAGAAACCCTGTCTCAAAAAACCAAAAAAAAAAAAAAAAAAAAGATTTAAAACTCCAACAGGATGGGGGCCATGCTCTCTTGAAATATTACACAACCTGCTACCCATGGCCACTCAAGACCAATGTGATAGCTCAACTTGAGCTCCAGGGCCCTGCCTGTGGTGGAACCCGACAGCAGCTCCCGCTACAGATGTCTGAAAGGACCCACGGTGGTATGCAGTAGGCTGGTGGGCGTAGAGACCCCGACTTCATTCCCTCTGTCCCCGTAGCCCTCAAGACTCCCGACAAGCTGCAGCAGGCAGCCCTGCCCATCGTGTCCACCGCTGAGTGCAAGCAGTTCTGGGGTTCCAAGATCACCGACGTGATGATCTGCGCAGGCGCCAGTGGTGTCTCCTCCTGCATGGTACAGCCTCCCACCCCACCCACTCACACACCTACCTAGCCCTGGTTAGGCTAGTGGGGAGCACAGGCCCCAGGGGTCTGTGTTCCCACGGCCCTCTGCCCTCTACTGAGCCTCATTCCTTCCCAGTGCCCAGAGAAGGATGCGCTGATGCTCGCAGACACCCTGGGAGGCACCTCTGCCCAGACCCGTGCTGTACTCCCCTTAGGGTACCCACTCTCGCCACCATCCCTGTGAACTAACCGTATGTGTTAGTTCCCCATCACGGAGGGAAGCTAGCCGTGTTGGTCCCTCTAGGAGTACGTGAACACGGCCGGGGCTGTCAGTGAACCCCAAGGAACTTCCCTACACTTTCCCTTGCACCCCAGCAGGCCCAGGTACCCTTGTCAGCCTTGAAGACAAGTCCTTTTCCTTTCTCTGCAGGGTGACTCTGGTGGCCCCCTGGTCTGCCAGAAGGATGGGGTCTGGACCCTGGCAGGCATCGTGTCTTGGGGCAGTGGCGTCTGCTCCACTTCCACTCCAGCCGTGTATGCCAGAGTCACAGCCCTGGTGCCCTGGGTTGAGCAGATCTTGGCAGCCAACTGAGTCCATGGTTCTTGTCTCCCCCTCCACGCATCTTCAATAAAAGCATCTAATTAGAGCACTGACTCTCCGTGTGTCTTTGTGGTCCAGGGGACATGAGACTGGAATTAACCTTGTCATCCACCAAGGGGTCATATTATATATATATATGTAATATCTCCTTTTTGTTTCATGTGTATGGGTGTTTCGCTTGTATGTCTGTGCACTGTGTGCATACATGCCCACAGAGGCCAGAAGAGAGTGTGGGATCCCCTGGAACTGAAGTTACAGACAGTTGTGAGCTGCTGCCACGTGGGTGCTGAGAACTGAACCCGGGAGGCACAGCCAGTGCTTAACTGCTGAGCCCTCCCTCCAGCTCTGCCCTCCTGCGACAGTGAGCAGCTAGCTTTTACATGTGTGTGTCTGTAGATATCACTACCTTTCTAAAGCTTAAATGCTCCCACCTTGGCCAGCGGGAGCTTCTTCAGTGGGCACTGAGGCACGTCCACATAGTCTTTCCTTGTTTCCTTTGCTGTCTTTGATTTGTCCTGAGATCCTCCTGCCTCTGCCTCCCAAGTGCTAGGGGGTTACAGGTGTGAGCCAGTACACACAACCCTTTTATTTTTAATAGTCACTTATAATTTGTTAATTGTTTTTTGTTTGTTGAGACAAGGTTTCTCTGTAGACCAGGCTGGCCTCACACTCACTGAGATCTGCCTGTCTCTGCCTCCCAAGTGCTGGGATTGAAGGCGTGCACCACCATGCCCAGCCCAAGTCACTCAAAAATTTGAAGGGCCGGGCGGTGGTGGCGCACGCCTTTAATCCCAGCACTTGGGAGGCAGAGGCAGGCGGATCTTTGTGAGTTCGAAGCCAGCCTGGTCTACAAAGCGAGTCCAGGACAGCCAAGGATACACAGAGAAACCCTGTCTCGAAAAACCAAAAAAAAAAAAAACCAAAAAAAAATTTGAAGGCTGTTTTGCCATATAGCATGTTTGCAAAAACATTCTCCCCTGCCCTCTGGTTTCTCTTACTTCTTGTGAGGTCAGTCATCTCAGAGCAAAGACAGTAGAGGCAACCCAGGGCTAGGTCACCCAGGAAAGGACCTGGACCCAGTTAAACTTCCTCACAGTTAAATCTAGGTATCTCTGGCCTTTGCCTCATGACTTTCTGTCTGTCTGTCTGTCAGTCTGTGCTGGGTATTGAACCTAACACCTGCCTGCCAGGTGAGAGTTCTACTACTGAGTTATATCCTCAGCCCTTACTGTTTCTTGTTCTGTTGTTTTGTGTATTTTTAGTTTTTTTTTTTTTTTTGAGACAGGGTTTCTCTGTGTGTCCCTGGCTGTCCTGGACTCACTTTGTAGACCAGGCTGGCCTTGAACTCACAGAGATCTGCCTGCCTCTGCCTCCCTTGTCTCCCTTGTGCTAGGATTAAAGGTGTGTGCGACCACTGCCTGGCTCTTTTTTAGTTTTTTTGAGACAGGGTTTCTCTGTGTGCTAGGCAAACACTACCAAACACTGCCAAACACTGCCAGACACTACCAGGCCTGACTACATCCCAGACATTGACAGTAACAGCTTGAGTCCTAAATCCAACCACAAGTGTAACAGAATATTTTTATTTATCAGCATTTATATTTACTAGTCCTAAAACCTATAATCTAAGAGTACCCTAATACCTAAGAACACTCTAATACCTATCTCAAAACACTTAACTAACACTATTTTAACTTCCTTAAAAGGTTATTAATATTAGCATAGGTCCATTCAGGACAGCTTAGTTTACAGCAGTCCCCGATGGCAGTCCCTTTCAAAGCTTAGTGTTCGTTGGGCCTTACTTTGCCAGTTCGCAATCCCAGTTTATTTCCACCACCAAATTGTGGCCAGTTTATAAAGTCCGTCTATTTTAGCCACCAAACTGAGGCCAGATTTGTTTATCAGCTGAAACTCGACTCTAAAGGTCTCCTTGGCCTGGCCAAACCTCACAGCCGAAGGCCTCTCCAAGCGGCTTCTGAACTCCGCTTGCTTCGAGCACTTTTCCAGCGCTCTGGGCCCCAAGAGGGATGCCTTTAAAGAACTCACTCTCTCTCAGTAAGTTTATGCCAGGCCTTTGCTTTAGACTATAACAGTCTAATTCTGTTAATGGCGTACCTTGCTGTGCACTTATTCAGTGTGACTTTTCAGTCGGTGAGTGCAGGAGAAAAAGAGACGGTATGGAACTCCCATCTTATATATTGCATTATCTCCAGATACTTGGCAGTCTCAAGGGTTCACGAGATTTCTCGCAATGTCCACAGTCCTGTTGCTTCTCACGATAACTGACATCATCTGCATGGCTTGCGCAGTTTCCTAGCCATGCCCCTTCAACAAGGCATATCGTCTGACCACAACTGGCCTTTTGTCCATGTCAGTAAACCAAAAGGACGCCAAGCTCCTCCTTATGTGCTGCCAGATGCCAATCTGAACTGTCTACTAATTTCACTAAAAGACTTAACTTCTACCACACACAAGGCTTCTAAGAGAGAGGCTGAGGGAGGTGACACACAGAGAAGGACTTGTGACAGAGGGATGCGGCCCTCCAGCACTGATCTCAATGCAGTGAGGGCTGTGATGGGCTTCCAGCCTCCAGAATGGTGAGAGGACACACTTGTGACATTTTGTTTGATTGTTTGGTTTTGGGGGGTTTGTTTTTGTTTTGAGACAGGGTTTCTCAGTGTAATAGTCCTGGTTGTCCTGGATTTGCTCTGTAGACTAGACTGGCCTGAGACTCAAAGAGATCCACCTGCCTCTGCCTCCCGGCTGCTGGGATTAAAGGTGTGTGCCACCATGCCTGGCTAGTCATTCTTTTTTTTTTTTTTTTGGTTTTTCGAGACAAGGTTTCTTTGTGTAGCCCTGGCTGTCCTGGACTCACTTTATAGACCAGGCTGGCCTTGAACTCACAAAGATCCACCTGCCTCTGCCTCCCAAGTGCTGGGATTAAAGGCATGCACCACCACCGCCCGGCTGGCTAGTCATTCTTAACCTTCCTTTTTATATTTTCCATTCTTCCATCTCTTGGTGCTCCAGGGTAGGTTCCCCCTCCCCCCAGTATACTTTTTCTTCAGCTGTTCAACCTAAACATTGTGTCCTTAGCTATAGTTTTTGTAGTTTTCCACATCAGGGTTTCTGTTAGTCGGCTGGGGGATGGCTCAGTGGTTAAAGCATTTGCTCTAGAGGTGTGAGGACCGGACTTTGGACCCCAGAACCCATGTAAATGTCAGGTGGGGGTGGTGGCCCCCCCTGAAATTCCGGTCTTGGAGGAAGGCAGCTTGGGGAACCCTAACACAACCTGTACCATGCTGGTCTCAACCTTCAGCTCTGACCACCTTGTGCCTCAGTCCCTGAAAACTAGAACTGAGAAAACTGAAAGATCCTGCCTCAATGAACAAGGTGGAGGAAGGATGGCTGGAGATCATTCCCAACATCAACCCTGGGCCTCCATGTGTACATACACACATGTATACATACACACATGTGTATACACACACATGTATATACACACATATACACAAAATGGAGAAAATGTTATCGCTCCGTTATCTAAATTCCCTGTAGAGATTTATTTTACTTCTCTTGAGGATGTGTACATCTGATGCTATGTCCTTGAGTTTAGCTAGGTTTGCTTGTAGATTCTTTAAATTTTGAAAATTTTATGTATATAGGTATTTGCCTTTGTGTATTGTCTGTTTAGCCTGTGTGTGCCCCCAGAGACCAGAAGAATCAGATTCCTTGGAACTGGAGTTTTAAATGGTTGCGGTCAGCCATGTGGGTGCTGGGAATCAAACCCAGATCTTCTAGAAGAGCAGTCAGTGGTCTTAACTACTGACGCATCTCTCCAGCCTTTGCTTTCTTGAGACAGATTCTCATGAGCCCAGGCTCTTCTCAAACTCCCCACATAACTGAGGATGCCCTTCAACTTCTGATCCTCCTGCCTTCACCTCCCCACCGCTGTGATCACAGGTGTGGGCCAACACCCTGGCTCTACATATGATATAATCTGTAGTATTCTTTTTTTTTTCAAGACAGGGTTTCTCTGTGTAACAGTTCTGGCTGTCCTGGACTTGTTCTGTACACCAGGCTGGCCTCAAACTCACAGAGATTTGCCTGCCTCTGCCTCCCAAGGGCTGGGATTAAAGGCATGGGACACCACACCCATCTCTGTGGTATTCTTTATGAGGCCCCTGTACCACATTAAGGAAGTTTTCTTCTAGTCTCACTTCTCTGAGTGCCTTTGATAATGAAACGAAGTTGGATTTTGTCCAAGGCCCTCTCTGCATCAACTGAGACGGTCATGTGATCCTCTCCCTTCATTCTATTGACATGGTACATTACACTGATTGATTTTCTCATGTCAAATCACCCTTTGCACGCTTGGGACAAATCCCACTTTGTCATGGCATATGATCCTTTTAATATGCTATTGGATTCACTCAGGTAATGTTTTATGGAAGATTTGTTTTTATCTATATTTATAAGGAACATTCAATCTGTAATTGCACTTTCTTGTGAAGTAATATTCCTTTCCCAATTCGTTTGTGAATGCCCAGTTATGGGACAGTAAGGATTAAACCTCACATCCTACCACCTGAGCTTCATCATTAGACTCTGTGGTGTACGTGTGCGTGCATGTTCCTCCCGGAAAATAGAGGACAAAGGAAGCTTTCTGGTGTCATTCTCTGTTACTCCCCATGTTGTTTTGTTTGAGACAGGGCTTCTCAGTAAACTGAAGTTTGCTGTTTCAGTTGGATGGCCAGCAAACTCCTGGTAGGTCCCTGTCCCCTAAAACTGGGATTACAGGCATGTATAGCCTTATGTGACTTTTAGTTGGGTCCCGAGGATTTTTAACGCACGTCCTCTTGCTTTCATAACAAGCCGTCTCACCACTGAGCAGTCTTCCCCTTCTTCTTCCAGTGCACTTTTCCATGGAGAACAATGTGCACAACTCAGGAATGTGCAGGCTGACAAGTTTCCCTAACACGAGCACACATCTGTGCTACTATCCGAAGCCCCAGAACAGCTGTCTGTCAGCTTACCTCTCCAAGCCAAAGGCTGTCACTGTCAAGCCACAACTTCAAACCTCCAGCCTGATGCTGATCCAGTGTAGTGTGATTCAGGACACAGCCCGGGAACATTTGCCATCTCAGATTTGGGGGTGGGGAGCTTTTCGGGTTTGGGTTGGTTTGGGTTTTTTTTTGTTTGTTTGTTTGTTTGTTGGCTTTTTATTTGTTTGTTTGTTTGAGATGGGATCTCCCTGTGCTGCCTAAGCTGGTTATAGCCTCCAGGGTCACCTGCCCTTCTGCCTCAGCCCCAGAAGACTGGAACTACTGGAACTGCAGGTTTACAGGACACCAGCCACCTGCTTTACCTCTGGGCAAATTGAATCTTTTCTGAAATCTGAGGAATTTACCTCCACTGTTTCTTCAAATGGCGATTTATATCATTTTGGATTCTGTTTATCATCCTGGATCCTGTTGTCTAGACACTGCCATTTGACCTTTTATCTTGTCACATCACTGGTCTTTTAATTTTTTTGTTTCTCTTTCCTGTTTCTGAGAGTGTTCCTTAATCTGCCCTAATTTACTGATTTCTTTGATGCACTAATTCTATTATGAGCTCATGTATTGCTCTTACTGCGTCCACAACACATTGTTTTTGTTGTTTGTCTGTCTTTTTTGAGACACAGTTTCACTCTGTAACTTAGGCTGGCCTGATACTCATTTTGGAGTCCATTCTGTACTAAAAGTCAAGGAATCCTCCTGCTTCGGCCTCCTGAGTGCTGGGATTACAGGCCTGAGCTGCCTACCATTCCCCGGTCAATAACTCTAGTTTTGACACCTGCTGTTTCCACTGAATTCTTTTTTTTTTTTTTTTTTGGTTTTTCGAGACAGGGTTTCTCTGTGTATCTCTGGCTGTCCTGGACTCGCTTTGTAGACCAGGCTGGCCTCGAACTCACAGAGATCCGCCTGCCTCTGCCTCCCAAGTGCTGGGATTAAAGGCGTGCGCCACCACGCCCGGCTCTGAATTCTTTTTTTGTTCCTTGTTTTTTGAGATAGATTATGATGGCTGTTCTTGGTTGTCAACTTGACCACATCTGGAATGAGCTACAATCCAGAAATGGAGGCACACCTGTGAGAGATTTCTTGCTTGGTTTGAAGTGGGTCCACTCTAGTCTGGGCCTTTGAGGTAGGAAGACACATACTTTTGATCCAGATCTTGAGGCAGGAAGGCACACACCTTTAATCTGGGCCACACCTTCAGCTAGAACCCTATATAAGGACATGGAAGAAGAAAGGTTTTGCTCTGTGCTTGCTTGCCCTCACCTTGCTAGCATATTTCACTGGTACCGGAGCCTACTTCTTTGGGATTCCAGCACAGACAGAAGACCAGCTGAGACATCCAGCCTTGTGGGACGGAGCAATTACTAATCTCAGCTACTTCTTGGACTTTTTGTTCACAGCTAGCCATTGTTGTATTAGATGGACTGGAGACTTTAAGTCATTCCAATAAATTCCCTTTTTATATTGTTATGAGTTCAGGGATAGCAGCAGCATACTGACCACTCGAACACCAGACAGATATTGATGGAAGTTTATCTAACACTTAACCAAGACTAACCGGTCAGGCACTTAATCCTGGATTTGGGAACCAGGCAGGACTGAGTCCCTGGGCCATTATCAGAGTGAGTTTTGTTTTGTTTTTTAAGCTTTATTTATTTAATATGTATGCCTGCAGGCCAGAAGAGGGCACCAAATCTCATTACAGGTGGTTGTGAGCCACCATGTAGTTGCTGGGAATTGAACTCAGGACCTCTGGAAAAGCAGGCAGTGCTCTTAACCTCTGAGCCATCACTCCAGCTCAGAGTGAATTTTTAAAGGAAAAATCATAATCAAGCAGGAAAAAAATCAACTCTATTCCAGGTACATTGTATTCAATCAAGCAAGAAGAACCAATTCTATACTAGGTACATCATGCCTAGGCAGCTAAACAAAGCATTTTAAGCTGATTGGCTGGGATTTGGGGTGAGGGGAACTTAGGGGTTTTCCAGTTCCCCACCATTCTGGGAGAAAGGAACATAGCAGGTTTTGTCTAAGTAGAATATATATCATTAATTCAAGCAGAACATTCAACAAAAGATATCATTTTTTGTTTGATTTTTTTTATTTTGTGAATTTCACATCACGTACCCTGTTCCCTCTCATCTCCCACCTCCCATCAGACCCACCCTCCACCCTCTCTCAACATAAAAACAATCTCATTGTGGAAACTGTAGTGTGTCTCAGTGTGTCCCACAATATTCCATTTTGTCCATACTTTTTTTGCTTGAAAATGTTCATTATAATGATTCCTTGTTTGGGTATGAAGCCTCTGGCTTCTGTTATTTTTGTCAATGCTGGAACCTCACTGGGACTCCTCTCAGATATACTGTTGTTGTCCTGTGTCATGGAGATCCTGCAGTTTTGGGTCTGTGGAACTGGCTTCTTCGTGCATCCAGCTGTTCATCCATGGGGTATTTGTTGGTGTGGGCCAACTCAAAGCCCTGGTTCTGAGCCTGCAACCCCACATCCAGGGCCAGTTCTACTGTGCTACCCAGGTAAGGTGCAGGGCCTAATATCCCGAGTGCTACAGTAGGTAATGGGCTAGACCAGTTCTCCTCCTTTCATGTGCACATAAAGGCCAATTCTCCCACCTGCTACCTGTGTCAAGGGCATCAGAGAGTGGAGGGGATCTCTCTCTCAATACTACCAAAAAATAGACAAAAGGCAGGGCTGCCTCTGCCACACCCACTCCCTTAGGGCTAGCTCACCCACAACCCCCACCTCCAGGGCCTGACAGGGTTCTTCTAGTGTCTGGCTTGCTTCCTGTCCTGGGAGCCCATCTGGTATTGTCTGGTGCTGGACTGGTGGTTGTCACAGGCTAGCTCCATGGCACCGAACTGGTATTGGTCTCCGGATTGATTCCCCCCACCCCAGAATGTTAGGCTACTATTCATTCAGATGTTCACAGGTCAGAACACTGAATGTAGACATAGTCTCTCTCTTCTCTGCCACCTACTGATGCACATGTGACACAGCAGCCACATCTGCAATGCCTCTAGGGGCAAGAACAAAAGCTATTTAAAAAAATTTTTTTTAGATTTTATTTATTTATTAGGTGTATAGTATTCTGTCTGCATGTACACCTGCAGGCCAGAAGACGGCACCAAATCCAATTATAGGTAGTTGTGAGCCACCATGTGGTTGCTGGGAATTGAACTCAGGACCTCTGGAAGAGCAGCCAGTGCTCTTAACTGCTGAGCCATCTCTCCAGCCCCAGCTATTTTTATTTTTTTGGTTTTTCGAGACAGGGTTTCTCTGTGTAACAGCCCTGGCTATCCTGGACTTGCTTTGTAGACCAGGCTGGCCTCAAACTCACAGAGATCCGCCTGCCTCTGCCTCCCAAGTACTGGGATTAAAGGTGTGCGCCACCACGCCCGGCTTCCAGCTATTTTTTTTTTTTTTTGGTTTTTCGAGACAGGGTTTCTCTGTATAACAGCTCTGCCTGCCCTAGACTCACTTTGTAGACCAGGCTGGCCTCGAACTCACAGAGATCCGCCTGCCTCTGCCTCCCACGTGCTGGGATTAAAGGCGTGCGCCACCAACGCCCGGCCAGCTATTTTTATATAGCCAGCAGACCCTGAGAACTTGAACTTAGATTCACCTTATGATTAAGATGGAGACTAAAGACAAAGATGGCTGCAGTTATGCTAGGCAGGAAGGCCTGGACATGTCTTGATGTTGGTGAGTTTCAACAATATACAGAGAAAGAGACTCATTCCATAAGTTCTGTGACTCTAGATAACCCTGACTAATACATAGGGGTTCTCTGTGTAGCTCTGGCTGTCCTGGAACTCACTCTGTAGATCAGGCTGGCCCAAAATTTAGAGATTCGCCTGCCTCTGCCTCCCAAGTGCTGGAATTAAAGGCGTGCACCACCACTCCTGGCTTTCTACTAGATTCTTTAATGGTTTTTATTATTTGATATTGGTAACATCTTCTTTTGTTTACTCTGCTCATTTTGCCTGTTTTGAATCTTGTCCACATCCCCGGATGTTCCTGTTTCTAGTGGAATCTGTAATCCCAACGAGTGGGTTTTCTTTTCTCGTTATTTAACTCTACTAGAGCAGAGTGAAAGGATCAATGTCCCAAGATCAAACAAAGGCCTCACACTCCAGAACATCAGGAAACACTTTCTCTCCCACCAAGGATACTCTCTGAGTTGCATCTAGAGGGGACTGGGAGGGACAGGATGGGAACAAGGAGGAGATCTGCTTGTTGTTCTTGGCTCTTCATTTGCACTGACCCCTATATTCTGAGGAGTGAAGAAGCTATTTGAGGCAGGCCTGGGGCAGGCACCTCTTGCCTAAGGTGTCAGAGTGGAAAGAAACATCAGATTCAGTCCCTTTCCTTCCTATTTCATCCTCCCATGGCCCAGCATCTGCCATAGCCTCAGCCCTGACCACAGCTCCTGGTTCACATCTGCTTCCGATCCGTTCCCTCTGTGTCTCCCCTGGGTCATTCTGGATGAGGCAGCCAAAGCCATACTAACCTGGCCTTTTGGTAGACATGGTACTAGGCTCCTTTCAGTACATCTCTGGGTTCTTTATAGAATTTGTTCTCTCCCTTGTAGAATATCAGATGCTCTGATGTCCAGGTAAGGCTGCCTGGATAACTTAATTATGAAGGACATGAAAACAGCCTTGATTTGGGCTGGAATTTGTGAAAAGAAGCAGAACAAAAGGAGAAAGACCACACAGAGGAGGAGCAAGTGAAATAAGGCACATCAGGGATTACAATCAGGCCAGAGCACGACTTTAATCCCAGCACTCAGGGAGCAAACAGCTCTCTGTGAGTTCAAGGCCAGCCTGCTCTGTATACGGAGTTCCATACTAGCCAGGTGCTATTATAGTGAGACCATGTCTCAAAACTATGACTAATTAATTAATTAAGATCAGGACTGGAGGTTGAAGATGTAGCTCAGTGGTAGAGTGCCTGCCTATCATGTGTGAGGCCTTGGGTTCCATTTCCAACAACAAAAAAGAGAAGAGATTTACTAAGAGAGCTATCTTAGGCTGTGACTGGAGAGATAACTCAGCAGTTAAGAGCACTCACTGTTCTTTCAGAGGACCTGAGTCCAGATCCCAGCACCTACACTGGGTGGCTCCCAACTGCCTGTAACTTCAGCTCCAAAGGATACGATGCCCTCTTCTGGCCTCCTCAAGTACCTACACTCACACATACCTACCCAGACATACACAATATACTTTTTGAAAAGTTCAGTCTCAAAGTATATTTATTATTTGATAATTTCACACAATATATTTTGATCATATTCATCCTTTTCTCTCAGATCCACATTCCCATCTCCAACAAGAGAGCATTTTGTGCGAAAGTCTTAGCAGCTCCCAAGGGGGAGAACTCTTGGACACAGAGAGTTAAGGATATATATCTTATTATTATTATTTTTTTTTTTTAGGTTTTCGAGACAGGGTTTCTCTGTGTATCCTTGGCTGTCCTGGACTCACTTTGTAGACCAGGCTGGCCTCGAACTCACAGAGATCCGCCTGCCTCTGCCTCCCAAGTGCTGGGATTAAAGGCGTGCGCCACCACTGCCCGGCTTAGGTGAATTAATTTTAATAGTGTATTTATTCCAACATATTCAAATATTATCACTTCAATATTAAACCATTTGATTTTTATTTTGAAATTATGAATATTATAGTTTTTCATGAGAATTCTTTGAAACCCAGTGTGCAATTTGTATTTACAACACATCTCTATATACATGCTAAATTTTCATCAAATACACTTATTTTGGCTTTTGTGTTTGTTTGAGACAGAGTTTCTCTGTGTAACAGCTTTGGTGTCCTGGTACTTGCTCTGTAGACCAGGCTGGCCTTGAACTCACAAAGATCCGCCTTCCTCTGCCTCCCAAGTGCTGGGATTAAAGGTGTGCGCCACCACCACCAGGTGCAAAGTTCCTTTTAAAAAAAAAAAGGTGAACTTGGATCTAGCTTTTTCTTTGCTTTTTTTTTTTTTTTTTTTTTAAACAGGGTTTCTCTGTGTAACTCTGGCTGTCCTGGAATTCACTCTGTAGATCAGGCTGGCCTCGAACTCAGAGATTTGCATGCTGGGATTAGCGGCGTAAACCAGCACTGCCTGGCATTTTGTTTGTTTGTTTTCCGAGACAGGGTTTCTCTGTGTAACAGAGCTGTGACTGTCCTGGACTAGCTTTATAGACTAGGCTGGCCTTGAACTCACAGAGATCCACCTGCCTCTGCCTCCCCAATGCTGGGATTAAAGGCTTGTGCCACCACGCCTGGCAGCATTTTTTTTAATAGTCCATTATCAGTATGAAGTGCCCTTATTGTTCCTCAGAGTCACAGACAAGCAGGAGGCACTGGGTCCCTCTCTTCCCTAGCTAGCAGCTGATACCTGCTTGTCTCAGATGGAAAGTTGCAAGCAGTCGGATGAATGAGTCTGAAACTGAAGATGAGGTAGTTGCAAGGTTCAAATTATCACTAAAGCTTTGCACCCTAAACCAAAAGGATGGGGACTTGGGAAAGAAATCCTGGCCTATGGGAAGAGAGGAGAAGAATTTCCAGAAATCAGGGCATTAAAAACAAAACAAAACAAAAACCTCATGCCAAATCAGCAGGCAGGCATCCCACACTGCAGGATGGTATTAAAGTAAGATAAGAAGAGACCAATTATTAGACACTGATTTACTTAAAGCACTGCTTGCACTGTGTATTGCCAAGCGTGACCACATGTTCTGCCTGGAACAGCCTGGAACAGAATGACTTGGGAAAGTAGCTGTAACAGTGGCTGGCTCTTTGCCCTTAACAACCTGAGCAGTCTCACCTGCTAGCTCACCCCACCATATTTTTTAAAAAGATTTATTTATTTATTTGTTATTCAGTGTTCTGTCTGCAGGTATGCCTGCAGGCCAGAAGAGGTCACCAGATCTCATCATAGATGGTTGTGAGCCACCATGTGGTTGCTGGGAATTGAACTCAGGACCTCTGGAAGAGCAGCCAGTGCTCTCAACCTTTGAGCCATCTCTCTAGCCCCTACCATATGGTTTTAAACTATAAAGTGGACTGTACCTGATACCAAGGCCTTTTGGGAAATATTGTGGCTTTGGTCCACCAGTGACACCCGTCTTCCACTCTTATTGATGCTGTTCCAGAAGACCCCAACAGTATTTTTTTTAACATTTATTTATATTTGCTGTTACATATATGCTCGGGCAGATCTCAATGTAGATGGCTGTGGGCCACCATGTGGTTGCTGGGAATTGAACTCAGGACCTTGGGAAGAACAGCCAGTGCTCTTAACCTCTGAGCCACCTCTCCAGCCCCCCCCAACAGTATTTTAAAACCAGCTTCATGGTCACCAGTTTCTAGGATGTGTCACAGAGCTGAGGATCTTGTTTCCCACAGGAGGTGATGAATGTCTTTAATCCTACTCTGTACTTTAATCCAAGCCTACAGCACTTGGGGGGCAAAAACAGTGGATCTCTGTGAGTTCGAGGTCAGCCAGGTTAATATAGCAAGTTCCAGGCTAGCCAGGAGTGAGACCCTGCACAGTAAGACCCTGTCTCTAAATAAAATAAACAACAACAATAACAAAATGTGCCCTTGGGAAATGGTGACTTCAAGGCTAGTCTCAGTGACACAGACCTTGTGTCAACAGAATGCTGTGGCACTTTGCATTTGTCCTGGGGCTCCTTTGCTTCAACCAGACCTGGACATTGCCTCCTGTATATGGCATGGGCAGCTGGTCTTTCCCACCCCATTGCAATCTCCTGGCTATAAAGTCCACTCCAAACTAGTGTCCTGGGATGTAATAGACTTAATTATGGGCCCAGGTTCTGCAATATTGTGCTGCAGAAGCAGCTGGGGGCTCTAGCAATGCAAGCTTGCCGGACTCCCAGGCCCACCCAAGGCCTATAGACTCAAAAACAATGGAGATGGGGCTAAGCACTGAATCTCAAATCATTTTTGTTGTTATTTTTCAATTGTGTGTATGTGCGTGCAGGTACTCACAGAGTCCAGAAGAGGGACTCAGATTCCCGTGGGGTTGGACTTCCAGGTGGTTGTGAGCCACCTGACATGGGTGCTGAGAACCACACTCCTCTGGAAGAGCAGCAAATGTTCTTAATCACTGAGCCAGTTCTCCAGCCCTGACTTAAGTCTTTGAGGTGTGTCTGATACATGCTCAGGTTTGAACATTTCTGACCTTGAATAAAAACAGTGTTCATATTTAGTGAATTTTTGTGTAGTTGTATCAGTTTCTGGGAGAGTGGTACTCTCCCATCGTACCTGGATTTGCTGCCTGTAGTGTACTTTCTTCTTGTCTTTGAACTGTGCTATCGGGGATGTTTGAGATGTCTTCCCAAATGGCCCCTTAGTCTGTCATTCTTCTGATTTCCTTTTCTGTCTGACAACATTATCTTCAAGTTTACTTTAGGTGAATCATGCCTTCCCAGCCACTGGCTGTGTGTTTTCATTCCCTTACTCAACATTCATCTCTATATTTAAAATTATTCCTGTTATGAATATAATTTGGTAGTTTTTAAAACCCATTTGTTTTGTTTTTGTTTTTTGAAACAAGGTTTCTCTGTGTAAGAGCCCTAGCTGTCCTAGACTCACTCAGTACAGCAGGCTGGACTCGAACTCACAGAGATCCACCTGCCTCTGCCTCCCATGTGCCACCACACCACGTCCAGCTCCCATTTGATAATTTAATATGGTTCAATTAGGGATTTTTACAAATATTTATTTTGTATATATGACAGGTCTATCTGCATGTACTACTGCAGCCCAGAAGACGACATCAGATTCCAGTATAGATGGTTGTGAGCCACCATGTAGTTGCTGGGAATTGCTGGGACCTCTGGAAGAGCAGCCAGTGCTCTTAACCACTGAGCCATCTCTCCAGCCCCCTAGGGATTTATTTTTATCTCATGTATGTAAGTATGTATGTATGTATGTATTTTGAGACAGGGTCTCACTCTGTAGATCAGGCTAGTCTTGCAGAGATCTGCTTGCCTCTGCCTTCCAAGTGCTGAGATTAAAGGCATGTGCCACTACACCCAGCTTTGAGGCAAGTTTGGGTTTTTTTGTTGTTGTTTTTAGGTTTTTTGAGACAAGGTTTCTCTGTGTAGCCCTGGCTGTCCTGGAACTCACTTTGTAGACCAGACCAGGCTGGTCTTTTTTTGTTTGTTTGTTTTGTTTTTTCGAGACAGGGTTTCTCTGTGTAGCCCTGGCTGTCCTGGACTCACTTTGTTGACCAGGCTGACCTTGAACTCACAGAGATCCACCTGCCTCTGCCTCCTAGGTGCTGGGATTAAAGGCATGCGCCACCACGCCCGGCCTCAGGCAAGGTTTTAAAGCTCAGACAGTGCTTTGATGTGAAGTGAGTTTGGCTGGAGTTATCTGTCTACTGAAAGAGGCTGCTCCCAGGGAGAGATGTATAGGGAAGCTAGGCCTGTCCAAAAGGTGGGGCTGTGCAGGTAGCCCTGTTGTAAGATGGTCCAGGTAAGCTGCTGAGTAAATGGACAGAGGGGTTCTGCCCTAAAAGGCACACAGGTATTTGAGAGTTTACATGGGTGGGAAAACAAAAGAAAGCATGTAAAGATATAAATGTATGGGATGAGTCAGGAGCACAGCTTCATCTATGGCCCTCAGGTGCTGGACTATCTTATGAGAGTCACCCAACTATTGTGGTGTTCTACAAAACTGCCCAGCAGGCAAGACCTTATCAATGGGAGATTGATACTTTCTGTACTTCAGGGATTAAAGAATAATGGGACCTTCAAAGAAAGTTTTAGGGACCTTCAGGGCAGTGTGACAGGGTGGTTTCAGCCAGTGTCCAGAGAAGGAGGCATCCCAGACTTTGGGCAAGAACCTTCTGAGTGAAGTAGGGGGTCTACAGAAGATATATGACAGGAAGGGCCTTTGAGGACCTAGATAGCTCCGGGCTATTACGGGACAGACTTAGTATCAGAAATGTCATGAGACTGGAGTTTCAGAAGGCCTCAACTGTAGATGTTTAGGCATGATGTCCCTAGGAGAGGAATGGGCAGTGGGGTAGGACCAGAAAAATGGATGAAAAAGTATTTATTATATAGTTCATATAGGGTAAGAAGAGTATAAAGTGGGTTTCTTGGAGCTTGCCAGTGAGGTAGTCTGGGGACTGGGCCAAACTGGAAAGGCCACGTTGGAAAAAGTCACTCTATCAATAAAGGATGTAATTTTGACCCCTGTCACATGTGGAGTCATCTGAGGTTCATTCGTAGAAATGGAGAACAGGGAGCCTGTATGGCCTCAAGGCCCTCTCAGTCTTCAAATGTTGGACCTCTTTCCTCATCCAGTTGCTCACAGATGAGGAACAAAGGCAGGCCGAGTGTGGCATCCTTGGATGGAGCTGACCTGCTCTCACAGTGACAGGAACATTCTTGTTTCCAGTACACATCTACTTTGTAGACTTGACACGCCCCGGGGGAGGGTTATATTCCAGCAGCTTTGGGCACTCCTGGCTGACAAGGATGACAGGGAGAGTCCGCAGACCCAGTGCTGGCTTAGTCCTTTCAGACAGGACTGGGAACTGCTAGAGTGCTGGGGTTTCCTGGGACGGGCAGGGCACGGGGTGGGGGTGGGGGGACGACTGCTGCAGCCACACAGACAGGGACTCTAGATCTCTCTCCCCTCTTGCAGTTGGAACCTTTCTGATTTGAAAGGTCTCTTCTTGGATATTAAAGCCGGGTGGTGGTGGTGCACGCCTTTAATCCCAGCACTTGGGAGGCAGAGGCAGGCGGATCTTTGCGAGTTCGAGGCCAGCCTGGTCTACAAAGCGAGTCCAGGACAGCCAGAGCTGTTAAACAGAGAAACCCTGTCTCGAAAAAACAAAACAAAACAAAACAAAACAAAAAAAGCTTTGGAGAAGGTGGTGGTGGCTGCGGCGGCGGCGGCAGCACACACCTTTAATCTCAGCACTTGGGAAGCAGAGGCAGGCAGATCTGGGTTCGAGGCCAGCCTGGTCTACAGACTGAGTTCCAGGGCAGCCAACGCCACACAGAGAAACCCTGTCTCCAAAAAACCCCAAACCAACCAACCCAAAAATCCAAATGGATTCCTAAAGACGTTGAAAGCTGTGTCTAAAATGTGAGGAGAGCCTTAGTGTTGCCTGTGATCAGCAGACCACCCTGGCTCTGGGGTCAGAAGCAATGCAGAAGCAGACTTGTTTAATCAAAAGAAGTCTCCTTTTATACCCCGCACCTATTGTCCCATGGGCCCCCAGGGTGCAAGCTACCGCAGTGGCTCCTCCTCATTGGTTCAGGTCTCACCGGCCGGTGATGTCATCAGTCTCCAGGCTCAGCCATGCATGTGTGCAGTTTAGCAATGAGCTCATACCTGCTAGAAGGAATATGCCCTGCCCTGGTCAGCTTCTGCCCTGGAGCGCCCAGGGTCTGTGTGTTGACTCTGTGCCTTCTAACCCACTGCCCCCAGAGCCGGGGTGATCAGCACAGGGCTGCAAACATTTGTCTCCAGTCAGAGTGGGCTGCTGGTCACGGGCAACACTTGGCACCCAATGTGGTCTCGATCCCATGCAGACGTAGGTATTGAGTTAGCTTGGGAGGATTTATTTTTATTGCCTGCATTATGTCACTATTTTTGGCTCTCTCTTGGTGTAGATGCACACATTTTTTTTTTTTCGAGACAGGGTTTCTCTGTATAACAGCTCTGGCTGTCCTGGACTTGCTTTGTAGACCAGGCTGGCCTCGAACTCACAGAGATCAGCTTGCCTCTGCCTCCCAAGTGCTGGGATTAAAGGTGTGCGCCACCACGCCCAGCTTGCACACCCCATTTTTGATTGGTCTCCAGTAACCCCCTTCAGCTGTTTTGGCCCGCCCCTTTAAGTTGGTTGTTCTGTTTTCCCACTTTGGATCTTATAAATCCAGAGCGTCTTCTGTTGTTAGGTAACACTCCTTTTGCTCTCGGTTCACCCACTGTCGTCGCCACATAAGGACTGACCCCCTGGGAGACAGAACCACTGAGTGGCCCACCGACTGGCCTCTCATCATTTGAAGACCCTGTGTGGGCACACGGCCATGGTTTAAAAAACCGTGGAAGCCCCCCACTATGCACAAGACATTTGGGTCTGCAAACAAACTTCCTTTTGTCTATCCATGATTGTGGTCATACTAATCATTGTGCTTAAGGGTCTCATACAGCACATCACCCGGCAACACTACACCAACAAGACTACCCTGCAGGTGCTCATGGCTCTGGAACACACAGACCACAGCCCACCAAAGAGGTGATACAGGCCTGGCTCATGGAGATCCGTGAAGCCTCTGTTTAATACCCTACACACCGTATGCACCCTCCAGGGATACCACCCTTTGAGGACTGGCAGTCAATGATGGGTTAAGAATCTGTTTGGCTGGTCAGCCTAAGACAGGCACAGTCCATTGCATGGGGGGGGGGGGGGGGGGGGGTTCCTGAGGTGGGTCAACAGATCAGAGCATAAGAATTCTGGTTCCCTCCCACCGAGTTGCACAAAAAGGGTGGATATATAGGAATATGGAGAAGGAATACGCCCTGCCCTAGCAGGCATGAGCTAAACAGCGTACATGTGTGGCTGGGCTCTCCAACAGAGCTGTTCCAAGTCAATCTGCCTGGAGGCTGAAAGACGTCATAAAGAAAACTAGGAGTATGGCTTTGTGAGGTGCTAGCTGTGAAACCAGAAGGAGCGAGCTTGGTCATCACCCACATTAAAAAGCTGGGCCACCTTCCTATAACTCCAGAGCTGAGGAGGGAGAGATGCACTCATACAGATGCAAGGTCTCTAGATATTTGAATAAAACAAAACGAAACCAACAAACCCAACTGGCATATGGTCATACTTTATCTGATCTGGTAATTTCTTCCTACACACTTTTCAATGAAAATCCACCCAGCCATAGTATATTCACTGTAACTTACTCACTTTTGTTTTTTTTGTTTTTGTTTTTTTTTTTTTTTAGGTTTTTGGAGACAGGGTTTCTCTGTGTATCCTTGACTGTCCTGGACTCACTCTGTAGACCAGGCTGGCCTTGAACTCAGAGATTCACCTGCTTCTGCCTCCCGAGTGCTGGGATTAAAGGCGTGCGCCACCATGCCCGGCCACTTTTGTTTTTCTCAAGGCATGTAACATGTTTTTCTCTGTGTAACAGCCCTGCTGTCCTGGAACTCAACTTTGTAAGACCAGGCTGGCCTGGAACACAGAGCTGTCTGCCTCTGCCTCCTGAGTGCTGGGACTAAAGGAGTATACCATCATGCCTGACTTATTCATTTTTAAATATGTTTTTTTCTTTAACCAAAACTGTAATGTAACTCAGTCAACATAAAATCTTAGTAATGGCACTTTTTTTTTTTTTTTAAATCTTCAGATCAATGGGAATGAACTTCCTGGTGTGAAGAGAGTGTGTGAATATATATATATATATTTGTTTGAGACAGGGTTTCTCTGTATAACAGCTCTGGCTGTCCTAGACTTGCTTTGTAGACCAGGCTGGCCTCAAACTCACAGAGATCTGCCTGCCTCCGCCTCCCAAGTGCTGGGATTAAAGGTGTGCGCCACCATCGACCGGATGAATATGTACGTCTTAATGTTAAAAGTCAGAATCAACTACCTTCAGAAATAAAAATACAGGGGACTAGAGAGGTGGCTCAGGGATTAAGAGCACTGGCTGTTTTTCCAGAGGACCAAATGTTCAATTCCCAGCACCCACATGGTGGCTAACAAGCAATTTATACAGGCAAAACACCCATACACATAAAATATTAAAAATAAAATCCAGCTGTGGTTTACATTTATAATGTATAATGAAAAAACTGAACTCATGATTTGAAATCAAGCTTCAAATGATCATCTTTCAGTTATGGAAAAACACGATTTGTTTTGAAACAGGGTCTATGTAGACGAGACTGGTCTCAAACTCAGATCTGCCTCCCGCTGCCTCCCAAGTGTTGGGATTAAAGGCACACATCACCACACCTGGCAGAAAAACTTAACTTTGTAAATGCTAGCCACTAACATGCAGACCACTTAAGTCTACTTTATTGTGGTGGTTTGAATGAGAATGGCCCATATAGGTTAATATGCTTGAATACTTGGTCTCCAGTTGGTGGAACTATTTGGTAAGGATGAGGAGATGTGTCACTGGAGGTGAGCTTTGAAGTTTCAAAAGCCCATATCACTCCTAGTTAGCTTGCTCTCCTTGTGCTGTGTCTCAAGATTTGAGCACTAAGCTATCGCTCCATTATGCCAGCCTGCTGCCATGTCCCCTCCTCTCATGATGGTTATAGGACTCTAGCCCTATGGAACTGTGAGCCTCAAATCTTGTGAATACTAAAAGACAAGGTGACACCTAATGCTAAGTCAGGTTCCAAAGGGCAGTGTTATGTGGGGAGAAAGCAGAAACACTTCCTTTAGAGTACACAGCAAAGACAATTTCTAAAGTGGATTATGCACATGGAAACTAAAAAGCAATGAAACATAGCTCTTCCTAGTTCTTTGAAGTCTCTGAAATGTAACATTTCTGAGCTAAACAGACACCCTACCCATTTTGTTTTTGAAGGACAATTCATAAAACATTAAGAGAAAGGAATACACAGATAAATCCTGTCTCAAAAAAAAAAAAAACAGAAAAAAGAAAAACAAAACAAAAAGAAAAAAACATTAAGAGGAAGACAGAACAGGAACATTCAAAAACAGTTTTCTGGGGATACGCAGTATTTTGGGAATAGACATGCACATGTCTGTGGACATCTCAGGGAGAAAGAACGAGAGGGTGATAGCTAGCTAACTGAGGACATTCCCTCAACAGCCTTCCGTTCTCTAGACCTCAGACATTTGCATATTTATATAGATAATGCTTTAGAAAACCTTCAAGCACAGAAGCAGGTTAAAACTCCAGCAATACTCTTTCTCTTTAGTGGCCAGGCAGCTCAATGGCTGTCACAGTAACTTGTGTGAGCTGGCTGCAGAGGGAAGCAGGCTACATGCTGCTGTGAGGCTCATCATTTTTCCTTTGGATGCACACTGGGTGGGAAAGGTACTGAGACACACGTGATGCTGAGTATGGGAACCTTGTTTGCTGTGATGCAATTATCATAGATGAGAATTTCAAATTCCCATAGCTATTAACCTTACATAAACAGATTTAAAATAATTTGTTTTGTGGCATATCCTTATATACAAATTTCTAAAGTACTGTCTATATATGATTTATATTTTCTCTTAGACTCCATTCAAGATTTTAAAAGCGGGCTGGAGAGATGGCTCAGCGGTTAAGAGCACTGGCTGTTCTTCCAGAGGTCATGAGTTCAATTCTCAGCAACCACATGGTGGCTCACAACCATCCATAATGAAATCTGGTTCCCTCTTCTGGCCTGCAGATATACCTGCAGACAGAACTCTGTATACATAATAAATAAATCTTTAAAAAAAAAAAAAAGATTTTAAAAGCTCACTGTGGACTGGGGATGTAGATCAGTGGTCAAAAAACAAAACAAGAAACCTTGCCTAGCACAGACAAGATCCTAGATTTGATCCCCAGCAGCACAAAAAGCCAAAAAAGCTCATGGAAATAGAGCTGGGTCTATTTACACTTGGATGTGGGGATATATGCACTGAAATACATACACATATGTGGATATGCAGTCTTCAGCTGGATATTATAACTTTCAGTATAATACTCTTATGGTATTTTTCTAAAGTTTGAGTTAGATTACATTGCAATATGATTTCCCAAGTTCCTTCAGTATCTTCATGAAGGCTTCTCCGTCACCGGAAGAATTCTGGTTTGTTGGGTTTTACACAGTGCAATCTGACTGTAGCCTCATGACTACCCCGTGTGGACCCTCTGATGCACACTGAGTCGAGACTTTCTGCTGAAGGCTTTCCCACACTCGGCACACTCGTAGGGTTTCTCTCCTGTATGGATTCTCAAATGTAATCTAAGGGTTGATCTCTGGCTGAAAGTTTTGCCACATTCAGTACATTCGTAGGGTTTTTCCCCCGTATGAGTCCTCATGTGGATGATGAGTTGTGAGTTCTGGATAAATGATTTTCCGCACTCACTGCACTCATAACGTTTTTCCCCTGTGTGAATTTTCTGATGTATAATGAGGTTTGACTTCTTAAAGAAGGTTTTGGCACATTCACTACACTCATAGGGTCGCTCTCCTGTATGAATTCTCTGGTGTGTAGTGAGTTCAAACTTCTGCGCAAATGTCTTTCCACATTCATTGCATTCATAGGGCTTCCTCTCCATGTGCGCTCTCTGGTGGACAATCAGGTTCGACTGGTGGGTGAATGCTTTCCCACACTCAGGACATTCAAAGGGTTTCTCTCCAGTATGAATTCTCTGGTGTTTGATGAGGTTCGCCTTATGTGAGAAGGTCTTTTTGCACACATTGCACTCATAGGGTTTCTCTCCCGTGTGTATCCTCTTGTGACTAATGAGGAGAGACTTGAAGGAGAAGGCCTTGTCACAGTAATTACAGACAAAGGGCTGAACCAAGTTCTTAATTTTCTGATGTTTAAAGATGACTTCTTTATGGTTGAGAGCCTTTCCATTTCCATTATAGTCTGAGTATTCTACTCCAGCGTGGGGCTTCTCTCGCTTCAAATACAGAAGTGGTTTCCCAAATCCACTGCCCTCGTCACCTTTCTTTCTTATACAGCTTCTACTACTAAGTAAGTCTGAATTGTATTTCAAAGTTTTTTCATATAAATCATATTTATAGGGAACCTGTGTTAATGAAACAAAGTCTGTGTTCAGATTTAATGTCTTTCCAAAGAGAATGCCTCTTTCTTCAGTTGGTGGTTGGTTCTTGAGGGTTGTAAGTGGCCTCAACTGCTTGTCTGGGTCTCTGGGGTCCTTCTCCACTTGGTCGTCGGCCTTCCACACTTCTAGGACAGAGCACACAGCAAAAGACACTTTCTTAACCCCTCTTCGTTAGAGCGGGAATCCCCACAAGTGTTCCCATCTCATAGCAATGACTGGTTTCTGACCCAATCTCAGCGTTAAAAATTCCCAGTGAAAACTTTCTCATCTCTTAAACTTAGAAGGAAAATAAATATGTGCTGAGGGTGGGGGTGGTATTTCCTGAGGTCAAAATAACTTTAAACTGGGCAGAAAAAGGTTGTATGGTGGTGGTGCACACCTTTAATTTCAGCACTTAGGAGGAGGCAGAGGCAGATGGATCTCTCTGTGAGTTTGAGGCCAGCCTGGTTTACAAAGTGTGTCCAGGACAGAGAGGACTGCCACACAGAGAAACCCTGACTGGAACCCCCCCCCCAAAAGAAAATAAAATATGTAGGTGACATTAAGTGAACAGAGGAGGAAGAACAGAGGTTAGTGAGTGACACTTCAGTTCTAGACCACAGTGGTAACACCAGCATTGCTGTACTCTGTTCAATATACTGCCTTCTACCTTTTTGAGACTGGACTTCATTATGTGGATCAGGCTGGCCTAAACTGTCCCCAATCCTCTTTATTACAGGCATGTGCCACAACAACTGGCTTCAAAATAACTTTTTTTTTTTTTTTTCACTATGTGAGGGTGTTTTGTTTGCATGTATGACTGTATACCACATGTGTGACTAGTATCCACGGAGGCTAGGAAGAAGGTACCAGATTCCCTGGAACTGAAGTTTCAGATGGTTGTGAGTGTGGGTGCTGGAAACTGAACCCAGGCCCTCTGGAAAGCAAGTAAGTATTTTCGTTTTGTTTTTTGAGACAGGGTTTCTCTGTAGCTCTGGCTGTCCTAGAACTCACTCTGTACCATGGTAGCCTCAAACTCACAGAGATCCACCTGCCTCTGCCTCCCAAGTGTTGGAATTAAAGACATGCATCACTACACCCAGCGATTACAGACAGCTGTGAACTGCCATGTGGTGCTGGGATTTGAACACGGGTCCTTTCGAAGAACAGCCAGTGCTCTTAACCACTGAGTCATCTCTCCAGCTCTGACTTTTAAAACCTTTTTTGAGAGAAGGTCTCATGTATTTCAGGTCTCCAGTTATGTAGTAAAGGATAACTATGCTTCTAAATCACAAGTGTGAAAATTACAAGTGTGTGACCCCATGCTTGGTTTATTATGAAATGCTATGAATCCAATCCAGGACTTTGGGTATACCAGGCAAGCAGTGTACCAACTGAACTACATCAAAATAACTTTAAAAAAAAAATATTGGGCATGCATAGTGGTACACACTTTTTTTTTGTTGTTGTTTTTTTTTTTTTTTTTTTGGTTTTTCGAGACAGGGTTTCTCTGTGTAACAGCCCTGGCTGTCCTGGACTCGCTTTGTAGACCAGGCTGGCCTCGAACTCACAGAGATCCGCCTGCCTCTGCCTCCCAAGTGCTGGGATTAAAGGCGTGCGCCACCACGCCCGGCTTTTGTTTGTTTTTTTTTGTTTTTTTTTTTGGGTGGTACACACTTTTAATTCCAGCAGGTGGATCTCTATGAGTTTGAGTTTAGCATGGTCTACACAGTGAGTCTAGGCCATCCAGGGCTACACAGCCAGACCATCCCCAAAAAACAAGCGAAAAACATGGGGAGGGAGCAGAGATCAGAGAACTCTATGGAGTCAGTTCCCCCTTTGACTTTTACATGGGTTCTAGATCAACCTCTAGTTCTAGATCAAACTCCTAACAGTTGTATGGCAAGAGCCTTTATCCACTGTACTACCATCTCACCAGCCCCTAAATAACTCAAAACTTTTCCTTTGCTCATTTTCAGGTACATGTGATCTGTTTGCATGTATGTAGGTACACGTGCAGGTGGAGAATCATGGCTGATGTAAAAAATCATCTTCTGTTGCTCTTCTACTTTATTCAGCGAGGCAGGGTCTCTCAATCAAACCCAGAGCTTACTGATGTGCTTAGTCTTTCTAGCCTTCCAAAGATGGAATTACAGGGAAGCTACTCCCTAGCATTTCTGTGGGCTCTGGGAATCCACTTGCACAATCTCCCCAGCCCTGAAAATAATTTATTAAAAAAAATTTATGGGGGAGGGGGGGGCTGGAGAGGTGGCTCAGTGGTTAAGAGCACTGTCTGCTCTTGCAGAGGTCCTGAGTTTGATTCCCAGAAACCACATGGTTGCTCACAACCATCTATACTGGGATGCCAGGTGTATGAAGATAAAAGCACTCATATATGTAAGATAAATAAATAAATCTTTAAAAAAATTTATGGGACTGGAGAGATGGTTCAGAGGTTAAGAGCACTGACTTCTTCCAGAGGATCTGGGTTTAATCCCCATACCCACGTGGTGACTCACAATCATCTGTGACTCCAGTCCCAAGGGATTCCAATGTTCTAACCTCTAAGGGCACCTGGTCCACACACAGCACACAGATGTATGGACAGACAAAACACCCATACATAAAATAATTTAAAAGATTTATTTTATGTGCATGGGCGTTTTACCTGCATGCAGTGCCCACAGAGACCAGAAGAGGGCATCAAATCCTCTGAAATGGAAGTTACAGAATGTAACTGTAAATGTTAGGAATCAAATGCATCCTCTCTGGAAGAATTAGTCACTACCTCGCCCCCTCCCCCCAAGACAGGGCTTCTTTGTGTAGCCCTGGATGTCCTGGAACTCTCCATGTAGACCAGGCTGGCCTTGAACTCACAGGGACCTACCTGCCTCTGCTTCCTCAGTGCTGGGATTTAACGTATGCAACACTACACCCAACTTATACTTTTTACTTATTTTTGTGTGGTTATATGTAAGTGCATATGCATGCCATGGCATGTGAGTGAGATCAGAGGACAACAACCTGGAGTTCTCTCCCTCCACCAATATATGGCCTAGGGATCAAACTCAGGACATCAGGCTTGGAAGCAAGAACTTTTACCCACTGAGCCACCTCACCAATCCAAAGAGTTTTGTTTTTCGTTTTGTTTTTCCCCAGACAGGGTTCCACCGGCCGGCTGAGAATTTTTTTAATGTCTGTATGTGGGTCTGTGTATGGGTACAGGTGCCATCAGGGACAGAGGCTTCAGATAACCCTGAAGTTGGTGTTTCCGTTGGATGTAAGCTGTCCAATGTGTAATGGAACCAAACTCAGGTCCTCTACAAAAGCATACCATACACACTGTTAACCAGCGAGTCAGCTGCCCAGCCTCACCAAATGACTTTCTTTTTTTTTTTTTTTTTTAGACAGTGTTTCTGTCCCTGGCTGTCCTGGAACTCACTCTGTAGACCAGGCTGGCCTTGAACTCACAGAGATCCACCTGCCTCTGCCTCTAAGTGCTGGGATTAAAGGTGTGCGCCACCGTGTGAGCCACCGTGTGAGCCACACGCCCGGCCACCAAATGACTTTCAAGTGAGCATTTCTCACATTACTACAGAGACAATCACACTGCAGTGCTCCACATCTCTGAAGACATCTGTCAACCAGACAGACAGACAGACAGACCTTGGAGTTATCTTGGAGGTACAGGTGCACATCTTTAATCCCAGCACTAGAGAACAGAGGCAGGTGATCTAAGTTTGAGGCCAGTCTGGTCTACAGAGCAAGTTCCAGGACAGCCAGGGGTACACAGAGAAACCCTGTCTCAAACACCAACAACAAGCCGGGCGTGGTGGCGCATACCTTTAATTCCAGCACTTGGGAGGCAGAGACAGGCGGTTCTCTGTGAGTTCGAGGCCAGCCTGGTCTACAAAGCAAGTCCAGGACAGCCAGAGCTACACAGAGAAACCCTGTCTCAAAAAACAAACAAACAAAAAAAACCCACCAACAACAAAGATCGTGGAGTTCACTCTGTTGAAATGGAAAGTCATGTCCTAACAATACAATCACATGCTGGGGTTACAGGTTTTCTTTCTAAGGCTGCTGAGAGTGGGTTTGTTTTCACCCTCTACTATGACCCTGAACAGATCTAAAGGGTCATTACTCTGCCTTGCTCTAGCCCTTTAAAAGCCTTCATGTATTACTAGCTACTCCTTATGATCCTGCTGCTGCTTTGTCTAAAACAATGTCATTCTTGTACTGAAAGATCTGTGCCAGTTCCCATGGACTAAAATACAAAGCACCATTCTGGTAAACTGAGAATAATAGTAACACCCAGTACTAATGTGTTAGGCAAGCACCGATAAATATGGAGAGATGAGTATTTGGAAGTGTGATGGATCAGAAGTACATGTCATCTCTATAGGATTTGGAAATTGGGAAGTAGATTCAAGGGAGGCTGGGAAGGTAGCTGTATGAACAGAGTGCTTACCTAGCATACATAAGAAAGCCCTGGCTCCATCTCCAGCACCACATGAAACCAAGAGTAAGCAGTATATGCTTGAATTCTAGTGCTTGAGAGGTAGAATTGAGAGGATCAGAAATTCAAACTACACTGGGTGTGATGGCCTTTAATCTCAGCACCCAAGAGGCAGAGGCAGGTGGGCCTCTATGAGTCTTGAACTTGGTCTACAAAGTGAGTCCAGGACAGGATACATAGAGAAATCCTGTCTCGAAAAACAAAAAATTCAAACTACATATGGTTTACATACAAGGCTCAAGGCTAGACTGGAATAGATGAACTCCTGTCTTAAAAAATTATCTCAAACCGGGCGCAGTGGCACACACCTTTCGGGAAACAGAAGCAGGCAGATCTCTGTAAATTCAAGGATAGCCTGGTCTACAAACTGAGACAGAAACCCTGTCTCGAAAAACAAACACATCAAAAAACCTCACAGCACATACCTTTAGCCCAGCACTGCGAGAGGAGGTTTAGAGGCCAATGATCTCTTGAGTTCAAGACCAGCCAGGGCCATATACATGAGATTCTTTTAAACTCAGTCAGTCAGTCTCAAAGGTGCTCAAACTGTTATCACTTCTACTAGTTTTGCATTTTCCTACTCGTAGCTCCCCCAGAGAATTCTGAACTGAGCATTTTAACTACACTGTTTACAACTCCTCCATTCCAGCTTAAAGATCCGCTTCCCAAAGCTGTCCTTACCCACTGAAAGCAAGTTGCTGTAGTTCTCCAGCATGACGTCCATGTAGAGGATCCTCTGAGAGGGGTCCAGCTCCTCCCACTCCTCCTGGGTGAAGTCCACAGTTACATCAGTGAATGAAACCGATCCCTGAAATGACACATTCCGTTCTAAAGTGATTAGCTTTGGGAGATCTAGGCAGGGCTCAAAAATAAAAGCAGAAGGCCGGGCGGTGGTGGCACACGCCTTTAATCCCAGCACTTGGGAGGCAGAGGCAGGCGGATCTTTGTGAGTTCGAGGCCAGCCTGGTCTACAAAGTGAGTCCAGGACAGCCAGGGCTACACAGAAAAACCTTGTCTCGAAAAACCAAAAAAAAAAAATAAAAAATAAATAAAAAAAATAAAAGCAGAAAGAGGCAAATCCACACTGATGCAGAGGTTTGCATCAAATAATAAAATGAAGACCTTTTAAAATACAAGGTCTGGGGCTGGAGAGATGGCTCAGCGGTTAAGAGCACTGGCTATTCTTCCAGAGGACCCGGGTTCAAATCCCAGCACCCACATGGTAGTTCACAGCTGTCTGTAATTGCCAGGTGTGGTGGCGCACACCTTTAATCCCAGCACTGGGAGGCAGAGGCAGGTGGATCTCTGTGAGTTCAAGACAAGCTTGGTCTACAAAGCGAGTCCAGGACAGCCAGGGCTACACAGAGTAACCCTGTCTCAAAAAACCAAAAACAGAAAAACAAAACAAAAGAAAAAAACCAACAACAAGGTCTGAAAAGTGTATCTCACCCTTTCTCAAGGAAACCACTGAAAACTGCACTGAAGCCAGGCACACACCTTTAATCCCAGCACTGGGAGGCAGAGGCAGGAGGATCTCTGTGAGTTAGAGGTCATCCTGCTCCACACAGAATTTTCCAGGACAGCCAGGACTACATAATCATATGGTTCTCAACCGTCCCAATGCTGTGATTCTTAAATACATACAGTTCTTCATGTTCTGGTGAACCCCCCAAACATAAAATTATTTCATTGCTACTTTATAACTGTAATTTCGCTACTCTTATAAATTGTAATGTAAGTATGTGATATGTAGGATATCTGATATGTGATCTCCAAAGTGATAATAAACCACAGGCTGAGAATCACTGCTGTAAAGTGAGCTTATCTCAATAAAAAACACCACAGAAACTAATTCAAAAGGACACGGGAAGGGACAAATCAAAGAAATGATGAGAGAACTGTCCAGGAAGAATTTGCAGATCAGCAGTAACTCTAATGACACCAGACTGTTTCTAGTGTATTGGAAGAAATTTAAAATTCTAGTGTATTTTGAGGCCCTGCATTAAGATTCCGGCTGCACGCCGGGCGGTGGTGGCGCACGCCTTTAATCCCAGCACTTGGGAGGCAGAGGCAGGCGGATCTTTGTGAGTTCGAGGCCAGCCTGGTCTACAAAGTGAGTCCAGGACAGCCAGAGATATTCAGAGAAACCCTGTCTCGAAAAACCAAAAAAAAAAAAAAAAGATTCCGGCTGCAACTGTGCCAGATTTTAACTAGGCGGAGGGCAGACTGCCCACATGCAGTTTTTGTTTTTTGAGACAGTTTCTGTGTAGCCCTGGCTACACACTTTGTAGACCAGGCTGGCCTATGCCTCCCCAGTGATGGGATTAAAGGCGTGTGCCACCATGCACATCTTACGTGCAGATTCTTATATGCACTTGCGCTAAGGACATTTCTCTCCCCGTCCACACCAGGCAGCCTTGGCGAGAACATGCACTCCTTCTAACAACAGATCCGCCTGCTTTTAACAAACTCCCAAGAACTGGCTGTAAACCAAGCAGCAGAAAATCTGTCAATCAGAGTACTAACAAACCCTGAACACTAGATGCACACTGACCCAGCCAGATGGTCTAGTGTAGGGCTCAGTGTTTCGTATGTTTCTCATGACCTTCCCTATGAAGGCTTCTGTGAACTTTCGGGAAAGCTACAACTAAACTATATATATATTTTTTTTTTTTTCCAAGACAGGGTTTCTCTAACAGCCCTGGCTGTCCTGGACTCTCTTTGTAGACAAGGCTGGCCTTGAACTCATAGTGATCTACCTGCCTCTGCCTCCCAAATGCTGGGATTAAAGGCCTGCACCACCACGCCCAGTCTAAAGATTAGTTTTACTGGCAAGTAGCAGTAGGGCAGTCCTCGGCAATGCTTAACGTGTTTGTAAAGTTTGCTAGAAGATGAGCCACAAAAAATTTGTAGTCTAGCTGGGTGTGGTGGCGCATGACTTTAATCCCAGCACTCAGGAGGCAGAGGCAGATGGATCTCTGTGAGTTTGAGGCCAGCCTGGTCTACAAAGCAAGTCCAGGACAGCCAGGGTTACACAGAGAAACCCTGTCTCGAAAAACCTAAAAAAAAAAAAAAAAACAAAAACAAAAAGACTAATCTTTATACTGCTACCTGCAGTGTATGAACTGTCTCTACTCTCCTCACATGAGCTAATGTGACCTAAACATGAAGAAAGGACTAATGAGACGGTTACTATCAAGGCTGAAGATCTGAGTTCCCCACCATATGGCAGAGAAAACTGACCCTTGCAAGTTGTGCTCCGACCTCCACATGTACACTATGGCACAAGAAGCTCCACCCCCACCCCATGTACTTACACACACACTCACACCATACACGGTTTCTCTGGGGGTTGGTTACTAGGAATCAAGCCTAAGGCCTTAAGTATGCAAGGCAAGCGCAGGATTAGCTGAGCTATAATCCCTCCCTAGTACTTTATTATGTACATTATTATTACACAAAGAATTAGGAGAGAGGGCTGGCGATATGACTCAGTGGTAAGCCTGTCACAGGCCCTGACGACCTAAGTTCAACCCCTGGAACCCACATGATGGAAGAAGAGAACCAACTCCTGAAAACCAAAACACACATGCTGTAGCACACAAGAAAAAGGTTCAGTCTCGTTAAGGAGCACTACCTGGAGCTGAATTTACAGCGGTCTCCCTGCCTCTGAGTGCTGGGATTAAAGGTGTGTGCACCACACCCTCAAAACATTTATATAAAAGAAATAGAATGAAGTAAAGAGAATGAGGAAGTTGTCTATGCTCTAATAAGGAATGACTTCAAAAGATGTTATGTGGCTGAGCTTGGTGGCACACACCTTTAATCCCAGCGCTCAGGAGGCAGAGGCAGGCAGATCTCTGTGAGTTGGAGGCCAGCCTGGTCTACAAAGTGAGTCCAGGACAGTCAGATATACACACAGAAACCTTGTCTTGAAAAAAAAAAAAGTTATGTGCACACCTGTAATCTCAGTACTTGTGGAGCTGAGGTAGAAAGACCAGGATTTTAGGGCAAACCTGAACTACACAGTTTCCATACCAACATGAGCAGGATCCTATCTCAAAACAAAAAAACAAAACCCCTAAAGTTAAACCACTGAGTGATCAAAAATTAAAAGACAAATTACAGCCTAAGAACATCTGAAAAACACTCATCTGATAGAGTATTTATGCTCAGGAGCTGCAGAGATGGCTCAGTGGCTAAAAGTACTGGTTACTCTTCCAGAGACCTGGGTTCGATTCCCAGCACCCACATTGCAGCTCACCACTGTAACTCCAGTCCCAGGGGATCAGATACCCTCTTCCGGTACATATGTGCTGCCCGAACACATATGGCAGTGCAATTTTGTGAAATTATCTCTTACATTTTAAGAGATTGGGACTTTTGCTGGATCTCACAGCCAAAGTTAATAATCCATCTTAAGGTCACTTAAATTTTAAGACTGGCGGCACACTGTTCACTCAAACCTTATTTAACCTGCTTTAACAGAACAATGTAATAACCAACTTTTGGTGCCTTGGGTTTACTAAGTAATCAACTTTTACAATATAAGATAATGCACAGCTTTAATCTTATGTCTTTTTCATATATATGTATTATTTGCTGAAAGCATCAAATACAGAACTTGAAAAGTTTCCTTTTTTTTTTTTGGTTTTTCAAGACAGGGTTTCTCTGGTTAGTCATGGCTGTGGCTGTCCTGGTCTCACTTTGTAGTTCAGGCTGGCCTCAAACTCACAGAGATCCACCTGCCTCTGCCACCCAAGTGCTGGGATTAAAGGCGTGCGCCACCACACCCAGCAAAAGCAACTTTCTAAAATCTACCATAAGGTTGAAAACAACCAGTTAAGGTTATTGGTTGATAGTGTTTGTTATCTGGGTCAGTTGGGATTAGCTGAAACTAGGGACTTAATCCCTTGTGAAACTGTTAACGATTTCAGTGAAGTATCCCATTCCCCACACGATGCTCTCTGTGCTGTTCAATAAAGACATGTCAAAGCCGTGTTAGGGACAGACACCACGCACAGACACACACTCTACATTCAGACACCACTCACACAACAGACACACAGGGACAAACAGATTCACACAGCAGTCTTCAGGCAGGCACACATCCAGACAGAGGACAGAGGACATAGAGAGCATGCTGTAGAGAATTCATATCTGAACTCACTCTCGTTAAAAGACTCCAAGGGAAAGTGCTTTTGTTTCTTAGTGCAACACCAATGCATTATTGGTAACTAAGAGTTAACCACTAATGCATGTAATCTGTAAAGACATGTATGCACACAAAATACTCTGGAAGGCTATTCTTGGCTGTCAACTTGACTACATCTGGAATTAAAACCCAAGCGACTGGGTATACCTGTGAGGGAGCTTTTGTTTTTTTCTTAAACCTTTTTTTAAGTGTGAATACCACTTTTTTTTTTTTTTTTTGGTTTTTCGAGACAGGGTTTCTCTGTTTAACAGCTCTGGCTGTCCTGGACTTGCTTTGTAGACCAGGCTGGCCTCGAACTCGCAAAGATCCACCTGCCTCTGCCTCCCAAGTGCTGGGATTAAAGGCGTGCGCCACCACTGCCCGGCTATGAATACCACTTTTAATTTGGTTCTTCTGAGGTGGGAAGATCCACCTTTAATCTGGATCACATCATCTACTGGTAAAGGACATGGAAGAAGGAAGCTTGCCCTCTCTGCCTGCTTGCTCTTGCTCTCACTGCCAAGTTCTCTTCACTGGTGTTAAAGCCTACTTTGGGATTCCAAGTATGTACAATCATTGTTGAAGTAGCTAGGCCATAGCCTGCAAACCAAACCATTCTAATCATATGTGTGTGTGTGTGTGTGTGTGTGTGTGTGTGTGCATGTACTGGAAATGGTTCTAGAGCAACAGAAACATAAAGATGATTTTTTTTTTTCGAGACAGAGTTTCTCTGTGTAATAGCCCTGCCTGTCCTGGACTCCGTAGACCAGGCTGGCCTCAAACTCACAGTGATCTGCTTGTCTCTGCTTCTCGAGTGCTGGGATTAAAGGTGTGTGCCACCATGCTTGGCTAAGGGTGAATTTTTTTTTTAATAATTTATGTTTTATTTCTTCAAGTTACATCTCAATCACAATCCCCTCCCTACTCCCCCCCTCCAGTCCCACCCTTCCACCCTCATCCCCCTCAACCCCCCATCCTCTTCCTTTTTTTTTAGTTTAAGGTATTTTTCCCCCCAACAGCTCTCCCTTTCAGTCCAACAAATGGTTCTTTTTCTTATAACTATAAATAAAATACAAAACAACAGAAATAAATAGGCCACAATTATGAGAGTTATATGGCTTAGCATACATTCCCAATGTCCAGTCCATATGTATTTGGCACCTGACTTTAACATTCTACTATCTAACCATCTCCATGAGTTTAAAGTTCTATATCTAACTCAGCTTTCATACTAACTTGCCTCACAATTTTAAAAATATCTTCTTAGATCCAGAACACCCTCTTGATTCCTAAACAACTCAAAATTTAACTATGAGACTCTAGCTATCTATTCTTCAACCACCTCAGAGACCTGAGAGGGATAAATATATCTGATTGAGGCAGGTTTTCTCTGTGTAGCCCTGACTGTCCTGGACTCACTTTGTAGACCAGGCTGGCCTTGAACTGCACCTCAGGTGAAGGATGAACTCGGTGATAGAATTGACAGGCTCCAGATGTGCAGAAATAGTCTAAAGGTTTCTTTTTTTCTTTTTTTTTTTTTTTTTTTTGGTTTTTCGAGACAGGGTTTCTCTGAATATCTCTGGCTGTCCTGGACTCGCTTTGTAGACCAGGTTGGCCTCGAACTCACAGAGATCCACCTGCCTCTGCCTCCCAAGTGCTGGGATTAGTCTAAAGGTTTCTAAGTGTGTCCTGGAAGAGAACCTTCTCTCCAGAAGCCACAGAGCTCAAGTTGTGGCAAATCGAACCAGAGCCTTCATGATCATAAGGTTGGCTGAATTACAAAGAAGTCCCACTCCACAAAGGGAGAACTTCGCACCCTCAGACTCTCAAGAGTTGATCTCACCTGATGTACTTCCAAGCCCCACCCTCTGAAATGTTTCCTTTTCTACTTTTGACTAAGGAAAATAATCCTTCATTGTCTGCTAAACAGCAGTGACTTTTCCTAAAGGAGACAGCAGGCCCGGCAATACTGAGATCCACACACACACAAAGAGGTGCCTCTAGACCCATAAACAGACTCAAGGGTACGCTGACTCCAGGGGGAGTTAGAAAGCGTAGGCTGCTAGAAGGTGCACCATACTGCTGAAGAGTTTAATGAGTTTCCTAATTCATTCAAGCAGAAGTCTGGGGAATGTGTGTGGGAGTGGATTTGAAGGGCAGGGGATAATGGCGGAAGGAACATCAAGGTGGATCACGCTGAGTAGGAAGGTCTCCGGGGGTGCCTTCTCTGTTAGGCGGGCTTTCTCATCCCAGCATCTGGTTCCTGGGTCTTTAGTGATAAAAAAATTTTTTTTTTTTTTTTTTGGTTTTTCGAGACAGGGTTTCTCTGTGTAAAAGCCCTGGCTATCCTGGACTCACTTTGTAGACCAGGCTGGCCTCGAACTCACAGTGATCTGCCTGCCTCTGCCTCCCAAGTGCTGGGATTAAAGGCGTGCACCACCACGCCCGGCTTTTAGTGGTAAAATTTAATGATTGAGATTTTGTTAAAAACAACCCTGCCTCAAACAAAAAAGGTGTCAAAATTGTGAATGGTTGGCTGAAGCATCTGTCAAAAGATGGCCTACGGAAAAGCAGCTTGCTATCTCTTGGCTTAGAGTTGATGCAGGACTTTTAAGGCTCACGGAAAATGCAATGCTAGAGTGGGTATACTGAATAAAATCTAATCCTCCACAACGGGAAGTCCCAGAAGACATGCCTTTTTCATGTAAAATGATGACAGGGTCACCACACATTTGAAGAGCTTTGTTGTTGCGCTTTTCCTTGTGCCAGGTTGGGTATGCTGCTGCTCAGTAGGGATGAATTAAATGCAACTAATTTAATCAGGCCCCCAAGTAGCAGGGGCCAGGTAGCAGCACTAATTGCCAAAGGCAAGGTGATTATAGTATCATAATGGGTAGCACAGACAAAGCAATGTCCATAATGGCCTAATCTTAATGATCAGCACAGGTAAGGTGAATTTTATAGTGGCATGACTCATATGGACCTTTGGTACTGGCTAATCAATCATGGTATTTCCACATATGAAATGGATAAGAATCCTGCTACATTTTTTTTAAAGCATCTGAAAAAGTAGAAAATTTGTCAAAAGATGGCCTACTGAAAAGGAGCTGGGGATGCTTGCTGTCTCTTGGCTTAGTGTTGCTGAAGGACTTTTTTTTTTTTTTTTTTTTTGGTTTTTCGAGACAGGGTTTCTCTGTGTAACAGCCCTGGCTGTCCTGGACTTGCTTTGTAGACCAGGCTGGCCTCGAACTCACAGAGATCCGCCTGCCTCTGCCTCCCAAGTGCTGGGATTAAAGGCGTGCGCCACCACGCCCGGCTCTCTGAAGGACTTTTAAACAAATGACAGGAAGGCTACACTGGATCATGGCAGAAGGGCAACTTGGCCCATGAACCAGTTTCCACACTTGCGCCAATTTTCAGACCAGAATGCCTTGGATGAAGGGTGCTCAGGCTGCCCTGAAGAGGATTTTGATAAAATACCTGAAAGTTTCACTCTTCGCCTTTCTCTAGTCCTTTCCCAGAGGGACCTATGGCCTTTTACAAGGGTAACTGTGCAGTGGGAGAAAGGAAGCAATCAGACCTTCTGAGCTTATTGGACACTGATTCTGAATTGACCCTGATTCCAGAAAACCCCAGAAACATTGTTGTCCTCCAATTAAAATAGGGGCTTACGGAGGTCGGATGATTCATGAAGTTTTGAAGTTCAACTTACAGTAGCTCCACTGGGTCCCTGATCTCATCCTGTGGTTATTTCCCTAGTCCAGGATGTATAATGGGATAGATATACCTAGAAGTTGGCAGAACTCTCACATTAGTTCCCTGACCTGTGGAGTGAGGACTATTATGGTTGGAAAGGCTAAATGGAAGCCTTTAGAGTTGCCAAGGAAAACAGTGAATCAAAAACAGCATTGCATCCCTGGAGGAACTGCAAAAATAAGTGAAGGCAGCAGCGCACTCACCCTTTCCCTGAGAACCCCCTTATATGGTGATCGCCCTATGGGGGGGCACACAAAAGAGACACCCCTTCCAAGGTGAAGGATAAGTAATTGCATCTGGCCCTCCCACCACCAAGAAAGAAGAACATGCTTACTGGGCCTGTTTGGTTCTTGGAGACAGCACATGCCTCACTTGGGTGTATTACCCTCCACCCCCATATATATCAGGTGACTCAGAAATCTGCTAGCTTTGAGTTAGGCCTGCAACAGAGGGCTCAACAAGTCCAGGCTGTTCTACCTCTTGGACCATATGATGCAGCATATAGTACTTGAGTTGTCAGTGGCAGATAGGGATGTTGCTTGGAGCCTTTGGCAGGCCCCTATAGGTGAATCACAGAAGAGAACTTTGGGATTTTGGAGGAAGACTACCATCATCTGCAGACAACTATTCTTTTGAGAGACAGCTGTTGGCCTGCAATTGGAATTTAGTGAAAACTGAACATTTGACAATGGGCCACCAAGCTACCTGAGCTGCTGCCCATCATCAGCTGGGTGTTATATGAACCACAAGCCATAAAGTAGGACATGCACAGCAGCAAACCATTATCAAATGGAAGTGGTATATACACCATCAGACCCAAGCAGGCCCTGAATGCACAAATAACATAAAGAAGCTACCCAACTGCCTATGGGTTCTATTCTCATTACAATACTATCTGCTGCTCCACATGTACCTACAGTCTCATGGAGTGCCCCCTATGATTGGCTGACTGATGAAGAGAAGACGAGGGCCTGGTTTACTGATGGTTCTGGGAATTATGCAGGGACCACCCAGCAGTAGACAGCTGCAGCATTACAACCCTTTCTGGGACAATCCTGAAAGGAACCAGTGAAGGCAAATCTTCACAGTGGGCATAACTCTGGGCAGGATACATGGTCAAACACTTTGATTGGAAGGAGAAATGGCTAGATGTGGGACTGTTCACTGATTCATGGGCTATAGTCAATGGATGGCTGGATGGTCAGGGACCTGGAAAAAGCATGATTGCAGAACTGGTGAGAAAGACATATGGGGAAGAAGTTGTGTGGACAGATCGTTCCAAATGGGTAAAGGATGTGAAGATTTTTGTGTCCCATGAAAATGGTCATCAAAAGGTGGCATCAGCAGAGGAGGAATTCAATAACCAAGCAGACAGGGTGATCCATCCTGTGGACAGTCAGTGCCCTTCCACAACCATCCCTTATCACTGTCCCATGGGCACACGAATAAAATGGCTATGGTGCACATCTCAACAACATGGACTTCCATTCACCAAGGCTGACCTGGCTACAGCTGCTGCCAACAAACAGCAGAAACCAACAGAGTCCAAGATATGACACCATTCCCTGGGGTGATCAGCCGGGGACAGGTTGACTACACTGAACCACTTCCTCTGTGAAAAGAACAATACTTTGTCCTTATTAGAGTAGATACTTATTCTGGTTATGGATTTCCCTTTCCTGCACATAACATTTTTGCCAAAACCACCATCTGTGGACTTGCAGAGTGCCTTACCCATGGTCATGGTATTCTACACAGTATTGTTTCTGACTAAGGAATTCTACACAGACAAAGAAATATGACAGTGGGCCCATGACCACGGAATTCACTGGTCTTATCATATTCCACACCACCCTGAAGCAGGTGGCCTGAGAGAAAGATGGAATGGCCTTTTGAAGATATAATTACAGCACCAATTAGGAGGCAGCAGACTAGAGGGCTGGGGCAAGGTTCTCCTGAAGGCAGTATATGATTTGAATCAGTGTCCAATATATGCTATGTTTTCTTCTATAGCCAGGATCCACAGGTCCAAGAATCAAGGGGTGAAAAAAGGAATAATAGTTCCACTCACTATCACACCTAGTAACCCACTAGGAAAGTTTTTGCTTCCTGTTCCTATGATCTTAAGTTCTGCTGGCCTACATAGTGAGCTCCAGGACAGCCTGGGCTATATAATGAAACTCTGTCTCAAAAAAAAACCAAAAAAACAAAAACAAAAACAAAAAACCTCAAAAAAAAAAAGTATTTACCATGTACAAATAATTCTTAAAACTCAAGAAAACAAACCTCCTGATTAAAAACTAAGCAATAGATCTGGTCACATCACACACACAAAGGTGAGGAAAGTGTCAGAGAATTGAATATTATAAGATATTGCTATCTATTCATCAAAATGGTCAAATCTAGAATACTGGACATGCAAATGCTGGTGAGGATGTGGAAATACGTTCTCACTCAATGATGTTGAGAATGCAAAGTCTTATAGCCACTTGGAAGATAGTTTAATAGCTTCTTACAAAATTAGTCATGTTTTTATTATAATGTCCAGCAATACTCGGTATCCACCCAAAGGAATTGAAAACTTATGTTCCCACAAACCCCTGCACATTAATTGTCAAAACTTGGAAGCAACTAAGATGTCCTTCAAGAAGAACCGACTACTACACTGTGGACTGGAGATGCAGCCCAGTTGGTAGAGTCCTTGCCTAGCATGCACAAAACTAGGTTCCATCCCCAGCACAGCATAAACTGGGCATGGTGGCACATGTCTGTAATCCCAGCCCTCGGGAGAGGCAGATCAGAATCAGAGTCAACATCTAAACCAGTGGTTCTCAGCCTGTGGGTCACAACTCACAGGGGTTGCCGCCTAAGAGCATCTTTTTTACATTAAGTAAATTGTGTAAGCAAGCCGGGCGGTGGTGGCGCACACCTTTAATCCTAGCACTTGGGAGGCAGAGGCAGGCGGATCTTTGTGAGTTCGAGGCCAGCCTGGTCTACAAAGCGAGTCCAGGACAGCCAGAGATATTCAGAGAAACCCTGTCTCGAAAAACCAAAAAAAAAAAAAAAAATTGCATAAGCAACAAAATTAGTTATGAAGTAACAATGAAAATAATGTTAAGGTTGGGGATTCCCACAAGAAGAGGACCTGTATAAAAGGTTCACAGCATTAGGAAGGCTGAGACCCACTGATATAGACACAGAGTGAGTTCAAGGGTTGCCTATGCTACATGAGACCTTTTCTGTCACCCCCTCAGAACAGGAGGGACCCCCATAATGGCAAGGATAGATGGGTTCTCACTGAACTTGGAGCTAGACGTTCAGAAAGCATCAGCAAACCTCTTGTCTCCGCCCCGATAGTGGTGTGGGGCAAAACCCCAGTAGGACCCAAGTTAAGGTGCTCATGCCTGTACAGCTGGGGCTTTCATCCACTGAGCCATCTTTAGTTAGCCCGATTCTAACTCATTATATGTTCTACGTCATTATCTGTAAACATAAAGTGAAATGAAAAGCCAAATGAGTCATATGCAGACAACTCACCTGGGACCCCATCATCTTCTGTGGATGGGGTACAGGCCCAGAAACACAAAGGCACACCTGAAAGAAAAGAAAAGGAAGCTTGTCACTATGGATCTGACCTGCCTGATGTTCTGTTCAGAGAACAGACAAAACACAACCCAAAAAATACCCTCTCTTTAGAAAAAGTATGTTGGCAATACCTACTTTCAACCAAACATGATGAGACACACACAAAAAAACGGCAGTAATAAGACATCCCACCATGAAGAGACAAAACAGAAACCCCAACTCCTGAGGTTATCAGATAAGTAATTTAAAGCAGTTATGATTCCCACACTACAATCTTTTTTTTTTTTTTTTTCTGAGACAGGGTTTCTCTGTATCTCTGGCTGTCCTGGACTCTCTTTGTAGACCAGGCTGGCCTCAAACTGACAGAGATCTGCCTGTCTCTGCCTCCCGAGTGCTGGGATTAAAGGTGTGCGCCCCCATGACCGCCCCATACTACAATCTTAATGTAAAAGACAAATATGAACAAATAAGGAACTTCAGCAAAGATGGAAATTACAAGGGAAAAAAAAAAAAGGAAATGCTAAGGGCTTGGAGTATAGCTCCATGGCTGTCAAGGTTTGGCTATGAGGTGAGCCCCTGAAGGAGTCAAAGGCTTGGCCCTCAGCTGCGGCAGACAAGTGGCTGAACCAGGAGGGCTCCCCCTGCATCTATGGACTAATCCCCAGTGGACTTTCATGGCAGCATTAGTGGAAAAGAGGATATGGGGCTTAAAGTAAGCAGGCTGCCAGGGCATGCATGCCCTGGGAGATAAATTTTATCTCTAGCCCTTTCCTGTCTTCCTGCTTCTTGGTTGTCAGGAAGTGAGCAGAGAGGAACAGCCTCTACCATGTGCCCTACTGCCTTGATGTTCAATGTCACCTTAGATTTAAAGAGATGGGATCAAGGGACCATTGACTGAAATCAGGAACCACAATAAATCCTCTTTTGAGCTGCTTCTCTCAGGCATAACGTCACCGTAACAAAACACTAACTGAAACAAAGGAAGAATTATTAGCATGCAGGAGACCTTGATTGGACCCTTAAAACAGCTAGCTCCCATGCAAAAGAATTAAACAGCCAAAAACCAACCAACCAAACAAACAAAAAAACAGAGCATTTGAACATCTGAGAAGTAACTAAAGCAATTAATAGACAGTCACTGCACTAAACTGCTCATTTTATTTATTTATTTTGAGATAGGCTCTCATCATCTAGCTCACGCTAACCTCAAATTCCCGGCCTCCTGCCTCAGGCTCCCAAGTGCTGGCTGGGATGTTAGGAATGCGACGCAATAGGTGGTCACATGCATTACAATACCCTGAGAACCGAGAAACTGTTCAAGCACTGACCTCCGGCCACTCCCACCCAATTCCCACCCCAACTTTGAGTGCATTTAGCTCAAAGCTAGCATAAGGATGGAAATAAACTTAAGAACAGAAATCAATCTCAAATAGGAGACAATGGAAAAATGCAAGGAAACCAAAGCTGGTACATGGAAAAATCAGAAACACCAACAAAACTCTAACCAAATTGTCCAAGAAAAAGGAAAACCAACTGGTGTGGGGCTATTGTAATATCTGATGTGGTACTTGACAGGCCAAGGAAGGACCAAAGTTCCAGGCCAGTCTGGCTACATAGCAAGACCTTGCCTAAACAAACAAACTAAAACGAAGCAACAAAGAACACAAATTACCAGTATCTAGAATGACTATAGTTGTGGCAGATATTACATTTTTTTCCTTTGGGGACTAGAGAAATAGCTTAGGAACATTCACTGCACTGGCTGTGGTGACGCGCGCCTTTAATCCCAGCACTGGGAGGCAGAGGCAGGTGGATCTCTGTGAGTTCAAGGCCAGCCTGGTCTACAAAGTGAGTCCAGGGCAGTCAGAGATACACAGAGAACCCTTCTGGGGGGGGGGGGGGGGGAAGCATTCACTTCTCTTCCAGAGGAGCAGGTTTCCCAGCACCCCACACGGCAGATCACAACTGTCTGAGAGTCCAGTTCCAGCGGAATTTCAGTCTTCTGGGTCCCTCAGGCACCAGGAACACAAGTAATGCATGGACATACACGGAGGCAAAACACCCATCACATACACCTTTTTTTTTTTTGTTGTTGTTTTTCAAGACAGGGTTTCTCTGTTTAACAGCTCTGGCTGTCCTGGACTCGCTTTGTAGACCAGGCTGGCCTCGAACTCGCAGAGATCCGCCTGCCTCTGCCTCCCAAGTGCTGGGATTAAAGGCGTGCGCCACCACCACCCAGTTCACATACACCTTTTTTAAAATTTAAAATGTAAAACAGTGGAGGTGTGGAGAGACACCCAATGGTTAAGAATATTTCCTGCTCTTCCAGAGGACTGCATGCACTTCAATCCATCACCCACACCAGACATTCACAACCACCCAGAATACCACTCCAGGGGATATGATGCCCTCTTCTGCCCTCTGCAGGCACCAGCACAGAGAATGTACATATAAGGCAAACCCACACCTAAATGAAAACAAAAAACATTAAATAAAGGAGGTGTGTAGAATTAAATATTTAAAATCCCATTGAAATTTAGGTTGGCAGTATTATTCCTTGACCCAACACCAGATGAATTTTAACAAGCCTTAGCCTGGACTGTGTAACCCTATTTCCCCAAATAAAACCCCACAATATGTATGTACGCCCCTGTGAGCTGTTGTTCTCCGTGCTATGCTGATGTTCCAAGCCATGTGGAGCGATGTTTTTCCATCTATACCGTGACTCCTGTCCTTCCTCCTGTCCCTCCTACTGCTCCTTCCTGTGGTTTCTCCAAAGCCCTTGAACCTTCTCCCACCTACTTCTCTTCTACTAGATTCTTCTACTTTCCATTCACAGTTAGCTGTTGTTGGAATACTTGAACTGCAGCCCATAAATCATTCCACTATGTATATTGTTAGGCCTACCTGATCTCCAGGTTCTCCCAGAATGCCTCAGTTTCTACCTGTTCTGCCGCATGCCCCACCTCCAGAAGCCTTTACCTATATAACCTAGACATCTTGAGGGCTCTCTCTCTCTTCCTCTCCCCCTCTGGCTCTTCTCCTCGCTCCCTCCCACCTTCTCTGCATGCGCATGCTGTTTCTCTTTCTCTCGGCTATCCAATAAACCTGCCTTTATATAACTTAATTTGGCCTGGATTGGATCATTTTGCAAGTGCAGAATGCAGCATTATTTTTTGAAACATATATTCATTATGTAAGTTCTGTGACTCTAGAGAACCCTGACTACAACAGGATGTCTCTGACTCTTCTGTCTACTCTTGGGACCTTTTCCCTCATACTGTGTTGCCTCATCCAGTTGTGATATGAGAGTTTATCCCAGTCTTGCTGCGCTTTCTTATGCAGCATTCAGATGAGATCACTGACAGGCCTGCTCTTTTCTGAAGGAAAAAGGAGGAGAAGTGGATCTAGGGAAAAGGGGAAGATGGGAGGGTGCTGGGGGTGGGGGATACTGAGGTCAGAATGTATTATATGAGCATATTATATGAGCAAAGAATAAAGAAAAAGAGGTGGTCCTAAATATACAAAAGAAAAGATATTTCCAGTAAAATACTCCATAGAAATAAAGTTAAGACTGCTTTACAAAGATTAGAATAGATTTTCAATCCCAGCACTCGGGAGGCAGGGACAGGCAGATCTCTGTTGAGTTCAAGGCCAGCCTGATCTACAAAGTGAGTCCAGGACAGTCAAAGATACACAGAGAAACCCTGTCTCGAAAAACCTAAAAAATAAATAAAAAGAAAAAAACAAAAAAGAAAGATTAGAAAGCCGGGCGTGGTGGCGCACGCCTTTAATCCCAGCACTTGGGAGGCACAGGCAGGTGGATCTCTGTGAGTTTGAGGCCAGCCTGGTCTACAAAGTGAGTCCAGGACAGTCAGGGATCCACAGAGAAACCCTGTCTAGGAAAAACCTACAAAAAAAAGAAAAGAAAAAAAAGATTAGAAAGATGGGTGAGCCGGGCGGTGGTAGTGCATGCCTTTAATCCCAGCACTTGGGAGGCAGAGGTGTAAGGCTGTAAAAATTAATGAATACATGGCCTTCTCCTCTCTGTGGTGAGACCCTGATCTCACTCCTTCTGGAAACCTTCCACAGAACTCAGTCCTTGAAAACATCAAAGCTTACATAGCTGACCAGTCTGTTCAGACTCCCCTCCAGGTTCACTCCTCTACACTCCCCACTTGCGTCATCACCTAACTTAACATACTCTTTGTTCCTTTATCACCACCTGTGGCTGTTGCCTTGCCAGCTAAAAAAGCTACTCCTTGGTGCCCCCGCCTTTTTGTAGCCGCTTGTGTATTTAAAGGGCCAGAGAACCATTTTACGGGGTTCATTCCTCTACGGGGGAATCAAACCCTGGCGCGTCAGTTTAATAAACTTCATGTCTATTACAGCGAATCGGGGGGGCACTGGTAGTCTTTGGGCATCAGGATTCGGTGAGCCCCTCTCGGGTTCAACAGAGGCAGGCAGATCTTTATGAGTTCGAGGCCAGCCTGGACTACAAAGTGAGTCCAGGACAGCCAGGGCTACACAGAGAAACCCTGTCTCGAAAAACAAAAAGAAAGATGGGTGAGACAGCTCCGTAGGTAACGGTAGTGAATAATGTGGTTGGTGGGAACCCTGAGTTCATGATGGAAGAAGGTCCCACAAGATGTCCTTTGACCCCCATACATACACAAATTAATAAATATAATTTGAAATTATAAAATACTGCTAATAGTTGTGAAAGGATAGACTTTAGACTCATGCCTCCATCTCAGACTGAGCAAAAGTTTGTGAAATTCCATTGCCCTGATCTTATCAGTGACCTTCTCATTGCATTGTTACCCCCCCCCCAACTAATATCCTCGGGGAGAAGCGTGCAAAAATTCCAAGAAAAAACAAAAAATACATTTGAACCCCAGGGTTAGAAAATTCCCTGAGCAAACACCAGGACCAAAGTTCCTGATTCTCAAAGCAGGGTCCCTCTTGCAGGAATTTACACCAATGCCTAACCTATTGCTGAAATCTGCCCCACAAAAACGTATTAAAACCCAGAGCTTTGTGAGTTCAGGTCGCCTCTCCCTCCGGTACAAATGACCCCAAACGTGTCTGTCCACCACGAATGTCAGAACAATAAAACCTGGATCCTATCTCCCTAATTCAGTCTCTCATTATGGGTCACCTGGGCTGAGCCTTACAGTTGATGATAAAAGAAAACAGAGACAAATGGCAAGGACCACAGGAAAGCCTGATATCATAAAGGCATATGAGACAGTAGGAAAGGCCTGATTTCCCAACCCAACTGTATTTTCTAGTTCTATTGTGAAGCAGGGTTTAGGCATCCTATCATAGCTCTATTCCTACCCTCTTCAAAGCTTGAAAAGGAACCTTCTTCTCTGAAGCTTTCCCTGCGCTGTCTACTTCTGACCTATTATAACCTTCCTGGTGGGTGTGGCAATAGTGAGTACCATGTACACTGAGCACTAACAGACCCATACACAGGTGAAGACCACCTTGCTGTGCATTCACGCAAGCTTGGGTGGTTATTCACACCTAAGTCACATAGTATGTTCTATCCAGGCTAGTGTGAGATAGCCTGGGTTCGATGTCTCAACTAACAAAAACAAAACTATACTCATGCAGAAATTCTACCCTACAAAAGAGATGCTGTACACCTGTGTGCAAACCATGGGTCAAACAAACTATATGAGCTTTACTCATTGCTTTCCCAAAGAACCTCTCCATATGCTGTCTCCTGTAAGCTCCAACACAAGCCCCATAAGGCCTCATTTGGGTGACAGTACTGGCTTCTTTGTGATTTCTTTTGTGTGTGTGTGTCTATCTCTGGCTGTCCTGGAACTCACTCTGTACACCAGGATGGCATTGAACTCACAGAGATCCACCTGCCTCTGCCTCCCGAGTGCTGGGATTAAAGACGGGCACTACCATGCCTGGCCATTTTGGACAGCTGTGAACCCGGGTCCTTTGGAAGAACAGCCAGTGCTCTTAACCACTGAGCCATCTCTCCAGCCCCTCTTCGTGATTTCTAATTGGAATTAAGCAAAATTCATCATCCCAGGCTGAGGGATAGTAACTACCTTAGTTTGGTTTTTTTTTTTTGGGGGGGGGGGTGTTGTTTTTGTTTTTATGAGACAGGGTTTCTCTGTATAATAAATAGCCCTGGCTGTCCTAGAACTCACAGAGATCTGCCTGCCTTTGCCTCCTGAGTGCTAGATTAAGGGTGTGTGCCAGCATGCCCAGCTTAACTGTTTTAGGATTTCTATTGCTGCGACAAAACACCATGACCAAAAAGCAAATTGGGCCGGGCGTAGTGGCGCACGCCTTTAATCCCAGCACTCGGGAGGCAGAGGCAGGCGGATCTCTGTGAGTTCGAGGCCAGCCTGGTCTACAAAGCGAGTCCAGGACAGCCAGGGCTACACAGAGAAACCCTTTCTCGAAAAGCCAAAAAAAAAAAAAAAGCAAATTGGGGAGGAAAGAAAGGGTTTATCTGGTTCACATTTCCATCATTGCAGGAAGTCAGAACAAGAACTCAAGCAGGGCAGGAACCTGGAGGCAGGAGCTGAAGCAGAGGCCATGGAGGGGTGTTGCTTCCTAGCTTGCTTCTCATGGCTCGCTCAGCCTGCTTTCTTACAGAACCCAGGACCACAGGGCAGCCCAAGGGTGGCACCACCCACCATGGGCTGGGCTCTCCCCCACTGATCACTAATTGAGAAACTGCCTTACAGCTGGATCTCAAGGAGTCATTTCTTCTCTGATGACTGTAGCTTGTCCAATTGACACACAAAACCAGCTAGTACAGCATCATCAATTATAGGTCTCTTCTTTGCCAGGCCCTGTTGCCTCACACCAGTACAGTACCTTGGTTGTACACCGACACTGGGAACCTAAGCTTCAGTAGGTAGCCACCTCACTGCCCTTTCTCCTTTTCATCTTTTTCTGGGAAAGGCAAGTGTAATGGTTGCTGTTCTCCCTGCTGTGACTAAACACCTGACAGAAACAACTACGGAAGGGTTATCTGGCTCACATTTTCACTACAGTCCATCATGACAGAAAAGTCACGGCAGCAGGAGCATGAGGGAACTGATCACCCCGAGTCCAGCGTCAGGAAGCACTTGCCTTCTCTGTTTCACTCAGTCCTGGACCCCTGGCTGTGGAGTGAGTCTTCACCTCAATTAACCATACAAGAGCTTTCTCACAGACATGCCCAGAGGGTTGTCTCCTTGTGATTCTAGATCCTGCCCAGTTGACAATATTAACTATCACAAGTCTGCCATTTGTCAACCCAAAAGACAAACATTGATTTTAAGCCACACCTTCCAACTCTTGCACTTCATAATACAAAATTTGTTCATTCATTTAGTCCAACTTCAGAAGTCCCCATTTTTTTTGTAACAATTCCAACACTGTTCAAAACTGTAAGTGTGGATGGGTGTGGTGGCGCACGCCTTTAATCCCAGCGATCGGGAGGCAGAGGCAGGTGAATCTCTGAGTTCAAGGTCAACCTGGTCTACAAAGTGAGTCCAGGACAGCCAAGGATACACAGAGAAACCCTGTCTTGAAAAACAAACAAACAAAAAAGACTGGTCAAATCTTGATTCTTTTCTGTTGGTTTTCCATGTCCCTGTCTGGCCCCAGCCTTATTATTAACCTAAGGTCTCTGACTGAGAACTACTGAACATTCAAACAGATTCCATCATAACCAGAGGTGTTCAGGGTACCCTAACGAATCCACCAGCTATTAAGACAGAAAACTGCACATTATGGTCTGGATTAGGAAACTATAGAACCAGTCCCAGTACCTCACTATCTGGGGTCTCAGGAGCTAGAACTACTTGGTATGGTTGTGGAGATTTAAGGTTTGAAAGATGTCTATGGGGATCATTTTTTTTAATTTTTAAAAAGATTTATTTATGTATTTATTTATTATGTATACAGTATTCTGCCTGCATGTATGCCTGAACTACAGAAGAGGGCAGCACATCTCATTGTAGAAGGTCAAGAGCCACCATGTGGTTGCTGGGAATTGAACTCAGGACCTTTGGTTAAAGCCAGTGCTCCTAACCTCTTAGACATCTCTCCAGCCCAAGGTGGGAATCGTTTTTAATGCATGTCCTGTGAATCCCAAATCAAACTGAGAACAAAATGGTGAATATCACTGTGAAAACTGGAGATGTTAAACTTGATTCTCCCGAGACAATGACCCTTGTATCTTTATTACCACAGAGGACAACAGAACTTGGAAGGCTCCTGGTTACTGTAACCCTGTAATCATAACCCTAAAAACTTGGGATGCATTCCCTCCAGGAGACATAAATAACGTGGAGTCTCAGAAAATATCAGACAAGCCGAGACCCGGGAACTGAGTTTACTATCCAGAGACAGCCCTTTAGGCTGCTCCTGAACCCTATAGGACCAAATAGGGAGGTCCTCACCCTCTCACTATCTAGACCAAAACTAGACTCTGTGCCCACGGCAACCCCAAAACTGGAAGCTGATACTCATACATCAGAGCCTGACAGTCAGACTTCCGTTTCAGAACATAAAGAGCCCCAATTTGACACCCTGACTGCTATGCTACCTTTACTTGCCTAAATGTGACTCAGCCACAACTTACTAAACATGGCTGGCTTTGCTTAGATCCAAGACCCCCTTATTATATGGGGATAGCAACTTCAGTCACCCTTGGACCCAATATAACCAAATTAGGCAGATTCCTCTTCCACACCAGATGGAAAAATACTATCCATGGTCCAATCTTGCTTTCCTCAGACTGGAGGACATGGAAGGAACGGGAACATCCCTCATTATCCATTGTCCCGAGGATATTGTAGTAATACTTTTCTTTCCCAACACTTATGGAATATATCTGATTCTGCCCCACTGGACAGGCAAAACTTGCTAAAAAAGCTCACAACTACTTGGTGTGCAAGCACCTTTGGCGTCATCCCTTGCCTATCTGCTCATCGTTTTCCTTACTCACCCCAGAGCTTTGTATTGTAGTTCACATCATTCCTCAGGTCTCCTACTTTGACGGGCCAGCTGAAAGGGCCCATACTGGACTCTCAGGGAGTCCCCGAGCTGAAAACATAGAGCCAATCCCACCCCAGTACCTTTGCTTGTGGGAGCTGGCACTGCCTCCCTTATTGTTGGTGAACGAAATTTTAGAATGGTAAGTGAACAGGTAAAGGATCTAAACAAATCTAAATTTGCTGTTTTACAGTGAAGGTGGACTTTGTATGGTTTTGGGGAGACTTGGTGTTTCAATGTTAGTCACTCTGGAGTCATCAGGACAAGTTTAGCCAAGGTCAAACAAAATCTAATACAGAGAGAACAAGAAAGACAACAGTCCCAGAATTGGTTTCAAAGCTTGTTTAATTGGTCTTCCTCGCTAACAACCTTGTTTACAGCTCCAGCTGGTCCTCTGACTCTTCTGTTTTCAATGCTCCTTATAGGGTCTTGTAAAATCAAGGCTCTCGGGGAAGAGGGTGGAAGGGCGGGATAGGAAGGGGGAATAGGGAGGGGTTTGTGACTGAGATGTAACTTGAAGAAAAAAAAATAAAGTATTTAAAAAAAAATCAAGGCTCTCATTAACTTCATTAAAAAACATATAGGATCTATTAAACTTATGGTCCTGAGAACTCAATATAACCCCACATATATAGAAGATAACCAATGATTTGTTTTAGTTTCATAAAAACAGAGGGGAATGAAAGGATGAAGCTTCACATGAGATTTGCCATCTTAAGCTAGTCACCCATTTGCTGGGCTTGAATACCATTTAAGGTCAAGCCAAGGTGCAGATGTGTCCTCTTTCTTTTTTTTCCTAAATCCTTCCACTTTCGAACTGTCCAAACTGCAAAAACTGTGATTCATTTCTTTTTTTTTTTTTTTTGTTTTTCAAGACAGGGTTTCTCTGAATATCTCTGGCTGTCCTGGACTCGCTTTGTAGACCAGGCTGGCCTCGAACTCACAAAGATCCGCCTGCCTCTGCCTCCCAAGTGCTGGGATTAAAGGCGTGCGCCACCACCGCCCGGCGTGATTCATTTCTTACTCCCTGTTCCCAGAAACCTATTATTAAGAAGCCAGCCTGCTATTGTTTCCTATTGTTTCCTCTTGTGTTATCTTTTTTTTTTTTTTTTTTTTTTTTGGTTTTTTGAGACAGGGTTTCTCTGTATAACAGCTCTGGCTGTCCTGGACTCGCTTTATAGATCAGGCTGGCCTCAAACTCACAGAGATTCGCCTGCCTCTGCCTCCCAAGTGCTGGGATTAAAGGCGTGCACCATCACACCTGGCTTGTGATGCTATCTTATACATGTTGCTTATGGTTTTGGAGCTTAAAACATCAAAACAGTAGGGTCGCAGTATCAGCTCCTGAGTCTGTCAAATCAATAAAGTTGCTCTGGGCTGGGTGCATGTAGCTTGGCCCCCTTGAGCTGTACTTGTGTCAGCCTGACAGCCTTCCAAGCTTGCATAGAGGAGACACCTCCCCAGGTGGCTTTCAAACAGGACTCCTTCAGCGGCAACCTCAATTTAGGCTGTCTCAAGTGAATAAGTTTTGTTACAAAATGGAACCTTCACAAGGGAAGGGACTTTGACCCTAAAGCTCTTTTCCCATGTCTCAGTGCAGAGCAGGTCTCCCTTAAATGATGTTAATCTCTTTAACAACTGCAGCTGTTTGCTCAGCATCTGCCTTGTAGCCTACAGCTTTAAACTCTCTCCCTTCTCCACCAAACACAGTTTGCTCTTTCTGCAGTCTCTCCCAGTACACTGGAACAAGAGCAGTGAGTAGTAACCCTGATATAGTCTGAATGCCTCCAAAAGATGGTGCTGGAAACTGAACCTAGGTCCTCTGTAAGAGAAGCCAGTGTCTTCATCACTAAGCCACCTCTTCTGCCCCCATCCTATTTTCAGACTCCCTACTAAATAAATTAGTCCATTACTATTGAATTCAGTTTCACTCTTTACCACTGAGCCATCTCTCCAGCCCCAAACAAGTGGTTCTTACAAGATAAAATACAAATGGCCAATGAAAAACTGTTCAACCTCATTAGCAATCATAGGCATACAAATAAAAAGTATAGTCAGATTCCATTTGTTTTAGTTGGGGTTTCTATTGTTGTGAAATGACACCGTGACCACAGCAATTCTTATACAGGACTTTTTTTTTTTTTTTCCAGATAGGGTTTCTCTATGTAACAGCCCTGGCTGCCCTGGACTCACTTTGTAGACTAGGCTGGCCTTGAACTCACAGAGATCCGCCTGCCTCTGCCTCCCAAGTGCTGGGATTAAAGGTGTGCACCACCACACCCGGCTAAAGGTAACTGGGGGCTGGCTTACAGTTCAAAGGTTTAGTCCATTATTGTCATGGTCGGGTGCACGGCAGCATACATAGGCAGACTCAGTGCTGGAGGAGCTAAGAATACCTACATCTTGATTGGCAGGCAGCAGAAGGGGACTGTGTCTCACAATGGGCATAGCTTTCGGATATTTAACCTTAAAGCCCACTTCGACAAGGCCACACCTCCTAATAGTGCCACTCCCTACCTACAGTCAACCATTCAAATATTTGAGATGGGGGCCATTCCTATTCAAATCACCACACCACCTTAGTCACAATGGTAGTCATTAAAGACAAAGGAACAAAACCAAGAAATGCTAGCAAGTGCTGGGTGTGGTGGCCCACAGTTTTTTTTTTTTTTTGGTTTTTCGAGACAGGGTTTCTCTGAATATCTCTGGCTGTCCTGGACTCGCTTTGTAGACCAGGCTGGCCTCGAACTCACAAAGATCCGCCTGCCTCTGCCTCCCAAGTGCTGGGATTAAAGGCGTGCGCCACCACCGCCCGGCCACAGTTTTAATCCTAGCACTTCAGGGGCAGAGGCAGGAGGATTTCTGTGAGTTCAAGGTCAGCTTGGTCTACAGAGTCCAGGAAACCTAAGGATACACAGAGAAACCCTGTCTTGAAAAACCAAAAAAGTAAATAAAATAAAAATTAAGAATAGATCTTCCATACGACTCACCTACACCACTCCTACGTTTTTACTTAAAGATTCCCATTTCACAGAGATAACTGCACATTACTGTTTTGTTTGGGGTTTTGTTGTTGTTGGGGCATTATTCACAAATAACTAAGTTGTGGAACCAACATAGGAGTCCAACAATAGAGGAATGGATAAAGAAAATATGACATACATAATGAAATTCTTTTTCATGTGAGTGTGTGTGTACGTGTGTGTGTGCACACATGCATGTGGAGGTCGGAGAACATCTTTTAGGAATCAGTTCTCCAGTTCTCTCCTTGTATTATATGGGTTCCGGGTCTCAAACTTAGATTTTCAGTATTGGCGGGAAGTGCCTTTACCCACTGAATCTTCTCACTAACCCCACAACGTAAAGTTTTTCAGCTATAAAGAATGAAGTTATACCAGTTTCAGGAAAAAGGATGCAAATGGATATAATCATATTACTCTCAAAAAGAAAAACATGTTTTCTCTGACTTGTGGTTCCTAGATTTTTATAAAGATGCATAAAATCATGTATTGAAATGAAACTAGGAGGATAAAGGGAACTAGGAGGAGAGGGTTAACCAAAGGAGACAGAGAGATATGGGGGGTATGCTTAATATACAATATATACTTGTATAAAAACTTTAAAAAACACAATTCTAATCAGAAAAATAAGAGGTAAAGCTGGGCTTGTAAAAATCTCGAGTTCAAGGCCAGTCTGGGTTACATGGCAAGCTCCTGGCCAATCTAAGCTACCCAGTTTATACTGAAGCTCACACCGAACTAACGGGGTAGACGTGATAATTCCGCTACCGTATAACTGGAAACACCAGGCATCCTGAACCAAGGAGGCTCCCGGAGACCGGGATGCTGGCATCGGGGGCGTGGCCAGCTGAGTGGGCCCCGCCCCAAAACCCTCGTGGAGGGTCACGCGCGCGCCCGCCAGGCTTCCGGACTCGCTCCCGCGCGGCCTGAGCCCCGCGAGCCCGGCAGAGGCGCGTGTCCTGACAAAGGGAGGTCGGAGCCTGGCAGCTTTCCATCCTCCTCCGCCCTCGCACACGTTGACAGGGAGCAGCCCACAGAGACCGACTCTCAGAAAGGCTCGAAGCCCGACCCCACAACCGGGGGTCGCCGCGACCCCGGGCCAAAGTTGTGGCTCCCACCCCGGTGCAGACGCGACCCTCCGCCCGGCCCTGCGCGCTCCAGGCCTTGCAGACATACCTGGAGGGGCTTAGCCTCCACTCGCAGTTCCGGGTCACGAGGCGCGCGGAGAAGGGGGCTCTTGTCACCCACTAGCGACTGCAGGTGGGGGAAGGGCGACTGCCAGCGAGTTCGCGCAAGCGCACAATTATAGAGCGGGCGGCAATTCCCAGAGTCCTCGGAGCAGTGACGCGGGTTTTGGGACTACAATTCCCATAGGCCTCCGAGCAGCGCTGCTAGGGACTCTGGGAAGTCTACGCATTGTTTGTAAGGTAGGGAATGCTTTCCAAATTAACTAGTTTGAACTGTGTTCTGATTACAGAGATTGTTGTGGGTATAATCCCTTTCCTTCTGTGCTATTAAAAACCTGGTTTTTGAAATTTTCACAAGTAATCGATTAAAACTTTTCAACTACAAAGTATGTACATTAAAGCAAATATCAACCTTAATCTCAACCAGGTAAGGATCACACATCTTTCTGGGCGTGGTAATGGAAATCATTAACCCAAGCTAGTTCCTAGTAGAAAAGTAGAAGCAGGGAGTTCGAGGACATAGAGAGTTTCAGGCCAAACCGGGCATGGTGGCGCACGCCTTTAATCCCAGCACTCGGGAGGCAGAGACAGACGGATCTCTGAGTTCAAGCCCAGCCTAGTCTACGGAGTCAGTCCAGGACAGCCAGGGCTGTTACACAGAGAAACCCTGTCTCGAAAAACATGCATACATACATACATACATGAATGAATAAATAAATACTCATTAATAAAGTGTCTTAAATATTTATTTAAAGTCCTTGGTTGTCTTTATCTAGTTGTTAATTTGTACCATCATAGATTATATGAAAAATGATTCATCAAATCATTTAGAGCTTCTATATGTGGACACATTTTAATACACAGTATCAAACACCATATTGATTCCACCAGTTTTCTCATCAACACTGGTTAAGTATCTGGAAGCAGGACAGGCTTTTACTAAAACTTTACTTAATGTGAAAGCCCATTTTTTCATTGAGCAACAAATATAATCAGCTGTTTTCCTGGAAGTGACAGTTCCCTTCATTTACTGTGAAGAAAAAAAAAACTTCACCAAAAACACAGAATAGCCATTGTTTCCTTACTAGTCAAACTTTAAGTCAGAATGGAGTTTCTGGGTTAGGGAGATGGCACAATCATTTGTAAAAGTGCACAAGGATATGAATTTGAATCCCAGAAACCAGGTAATTCTGGACATTGTTGGGCACATCGGTGGAGCTGGAGAGTTGGCTCAGCAGTTAAGAGCACTGGCTCTTCCAAAGGTAACTGGTTCAAATCCCATCACCCAGGTAGTTCACAGCTGTCTTTAATTGCCGGTGATTTGTGTTTCTTGGTGCCCCCTAGGGAGAATTTAGAGCAGAGTTTTGTATGCTTATGATGGTTTTAAGGCAGTGTGAGGCAGGACTTAATCTGTTCCCAGAATTCCTTAAAAAACCTGAGTTGTGCACTCGGGAGGTAGAGGCAGGCGGATCTTTGTGAGTTCAAGGCCAGTCTGGTGTACAAAGTGAGTCCAGGACAGCCAGGGCTACACAGAGAAACCCTGTCTCATAAAAATGAAACAAAACAAAACAAAAATCTGAGTTGTAAACCTCTGACCACTTCATCATTGCATTTCTTTTCTTTCTCTCTCTCTTTCTTTTTCTTCTTCTTCTTCTTCTTTTCATCATGTAGGCCTTTTTTGGTTTATTTTTTTAAGATAGGGTTTCTCTGTGTAGCAGTACTGGCTGTCCTGGAACTCAATCTGTAGATCAGGCTGGCTTTGAACACAGAGATCCTCCTGTCTCTCCCTCCCAAGTGCTGGCATTAAAGGCGTGCTCCACTATACCCTATTTTTTTCTTTTTCTTTCTTTCTTTTTTTTTTTGAGACATGATCTCTCTACAGAGACCTGGTGGTTCTTGACCTCACTCTGTAGATCAGGATGGTCTTGAACTCACAGAGATCCTCTTGCTTCTGCCTCCCAAGTGCTGAGATTAAAGGTGTGTGCCACTAAACTTGAATTGAGCTATGTCTTTGACATTAGAAGATATTACCCTCAGAACAAATAGGATGGGTTCTAGGTGTGCCTGACCTAAAAGCCACTCCTTCCATACCCCTCAGTTGCTTAAAATTGACCATCAAGGCTTGTATTGGCATTAACTCCTTAATATCTGTCTTAATTACTTTTCTATTGCTGTGATGAGACACCATAACCAAGGCAAACTTATAAAAGAAAGAGTTTATTGGGGCTTATAGTTCGGAGGGTGATTCCATGACCATTATGGTGAAGAGCATGGTAGTCAGCAGGCAGGCATGTCACCTCCTCCAACAGGGCCACACCTCCTAATCCTTCCCAAACAGTTCCACCAACTAGGGAATGGAGCATTCAAATATATGAGCCTATGGGGCCATTCTCATTCAGATCACTACATCTGTCACCTCTGCCTCTTGCCCAAAACATGGGATCAGATAAGACCAAGCAGAGATCTCATTCTTGTGTTGAGATCAAACCATCAGATAATTAGTGATGTCTTCAGAGAAACATTCAGAGACAAGGGGGAAAATGTCAAAATTGAAATTAAGTCATATTGGGCACAGTGCTTGCAGCACTTGGGATCCTGAGGCAAGAGTTTGTGATTTTGAGGCCAACCTGAGATTTGTAGCAGAATTCTCTGTTAAAGTCAACAAAAATTTGGAATCACTGCGCCAGCCCTTTTAAAGTAACTAAAGCCAAGAGAAATGGAAAAATGGCTCATTTACTCAGTTACCTGCCATTACCTGATTAACTGAATGGCTTTGGACCTTGATCCCTGCTTGTATTCTGTTTGTGATACTTACTTCAGACACAGGCGTATTATACCTCAGGACTGAGGTACAAAAACAGAGAGGTCGGCAGGGAGTGGTGGCGCTCGCCTTTAATCCCAGCACTTGGGAGGCAGAGGCAGGCGATCTCTGTGAGTTCAAGGCCAGCCTGGTCTACAAAGTGAGTCCAGGACAGCCAGGGCTGTTACACAGAGAAACCCTGTCTCGAAAAAACAAAAAAACAAAACAAAACAAAACAAAAAACAGAGAGGTACCAGGTACCAGTGGATCTCTGTGAGTTTGAGGCCATCCTGGTCTACAAAGAGAGTCCAGGACAGCCAGGGCTACAACAGAGAAACCTTGTCTTGAAAAACCAAAAACAAGGGGCTGGAGAGATGGCTCAGAGGTTAAGAGCACTGGCTGCTCTTCCAGAGGTCCTAAGTTCAATTCCCAGCAACCACATGGTGGCTCACAAGCATCTATAATGGGATCTGGTGCCCTCTTCTGGCCTACAGGCATACATAGAGATAAAACACTGTATACATTAATAAATAAGTAAAATCTTTAAAAAGAAAGAAAAACCAAAACCAAAACAAACAAAAAACAAAACCCCAGAACAAACAAAGCAAAACAAACGGAGAGTGAGAATGTAGCCGTCCTGATAGGAACGCTTCTGAAGAGAGACTCCTGGTTATCAGAGTACCAGAGTAGTCTGGGGTGCTGCACTGTGCTATTCTCTTCCAGCTCTGGAAGAGCCTCTGGGAATTTCCTTCCTCATGGCCTCTGACCTCCAAAATGGAACTTTCCCTGGGAATCTCATAATGGGAGAAGGAAAAGCCCACTATCGGTTAGGTAGGGAGCTTGTTTTCGTTTTTCCGTTACAGCATGAGAAAAGAAACTAACACATAGACCAAACCAAGATGGAATTACTCACAAAAATGCCACATAATCAAAACAAAACTGTCAAGAAACATATAGAGTAGCTGGGCATGGTGACACATGCCTTTATTTATTTTTTATTTTTTTGGTTTTTCGAGACAGGGTTTCTCTGTGTATCTCTGGCTGTCCTGGACTCGCTTTGTAGACCAGGCTGAATTTTTTTTTTTGACACATGCCTTTAATCCAAGCACTTCAGAGGCAGAGGCAGGCAGATCTCTGTTGAGTTCGAGGCCAGCCTGGTGTACAAAGTGAGTCCAGGACAGCCCGTATTGCTACAGAGAAACCCTGTCTCGAAAAACTAAAAGAAAAAAAGAAAGAAAAAGAAAAAGAAACATACAGAACCCATCAGGCTAGCTTTTCCCCTGAAAATTTGAAATTCCTGCCTACCTGAGTCACTGTGTTATAGTCCAGTCTCAGTTGAACCTCCAAATGTTATAGTCTAATCTTGGCAGGACCTCCAAATGTTATAGTCCAAGAATAGCCATACAAACCACTCAGTCACCAATCTCAGTCAGATATTGATGGTTTATTGAACACACTCCAAAACTAGCCATAGCCACCATGACCAGGGTCACAGAGGTCTTGGAGCCTAACTGTGATGTTGGTCTGCTTCCAAGGCAGGCTGTTTATAAGAAAAACCTTAAAAAAAGAAAAACTATATTCAGGTAACAACCATGTAACCAGGTGTAGGAATCAAGGGGAAGACAGGATTACATCATTTTGACTAGCTAGACAGAGCATTTCTTTTTTTTTTGTTGTTGTTGTTTTCGAGACAGGGTTTCTCAGTGTAACAGCCCTGGCAGTCCTGGACTCACTTTGTAGATCAGGCTGGTCTTGAACTCACAGAGATCCACCTTCCTCTGCCTCCCGAGTGCTGGGATTAAAGGCATGCGCCACCACACCCGGCAACTACGGACAGCTATGAACTGCCATGTGCCATCATGCACAGACACACACGCATGCACAGACATACAATGAAAAAAACTAAATTATCTAGGAGTCAGATATTGATTTATTGAATGCACACCCCAAAACTGGTCATAGCCACCATGACCAGGGTCACAGAGGTTTCGGAGCCTAACTGGGACGTCGGTCTGTTTCCAAGGCTGACCAAGTATTCCTCACTCAAAGGACGAAAAAGGAATCTGTAGGTAGTTTATCTCAGTTGTGGGAACCAAGGCTCTTCTGGAATTGCTATGGGAGCTGCTCAGAAGCAGCCGGCAAGCCACCTTGCTCTGCGATGGGCCTGGAGGTAGCTGTCTCCTTCACCTACCTGGAGCTGCATTGCTTCTCCTCAGGACTCTTCCCCAAGAAAGCCTTTCTGGGTCGTTGCACTATGCTACCCCCTTGTGTCCCGAAAGGGTCTCTGACTTTCCTTCCTTGTGGCCTTGCTGGCAGCCTTCTCTGTGACAGGCTGCTGAGGCTTGCACGGAGTCAGGTGAGGATTCCAGATGCAGGGTGCCGAGGTGAGGTCATGAGCCTGGCCTGAGCTCTGGAATGGAAGGGAAACTGGAGCCTAGAGGTCAAAGAGGAGGTTGGAGGACGTGCAGTAGGTGGAGAAGTCCGAGAGTCAGTGGGACTTTTAAAGCCTCCACACAAAGTGTGTTGATGGGCTACAGATAGCTGTTGACTTTTAAGACACTTTTAAGTTTCTTCTAACTGGCTGTTGTCCTTGTTTTCCAGATCTGCAGGGGCCCCCTTAAGCCGGCTCCACCTTAAGCAGGCTCCACCCAGTGCAGCCACTGGACCCAGCTAGCGGCAGGCTGGCACACGCCTCCTCCCCGCCTAGTACTCTCACTTCAGCTGCGGTCCGGTTATGGCTATGTTCCTTCGGGTGGCAACCCAGAGGCTGTGTCCCTGGAGGGGCTACTGCTCCAGGGGTTCACAGGTATAAGTCTGTGTGCAGATGGGTCCTGGAGGGTGGAGAGCCTGGTCTGTAGTTCTCGAGGCTCTGTGACGTCATCCTGCGGTCTGCTTGGCCTCGGTTTCTTTCCCTCCTGGCACAGGGCAGGGCTGTGGCACCTACCATCTTTCCTATGACCCTTGTGCCCTGTTTCTCCCCTGCAGGGTGGACTCAGCCAGGAGTTTGTGGAGGCCCTGAAGGCAGTGGTAGGGAGCCCCCATGTGTCCACTGCTTCTGCGGTCAGAGAGCATCATGGCCACGATGAGTCAATGCACAGGTATCAGAAGCTGTTGTCGGGACAGGGTCCTGGGCTGTCCTCGTCTCTGGCCACTCTGTTTGGAGCGCTCTGGCATGCTCCTTACAGAGAGAGGTGTCCTCTGCCCTGAGAGGGCAAGGGGCTGCCACACTTCTCCAAACCTCTGAGGCCCGCCTGCTTCTAGGTGTCAACCACCTGATGCTGTGGTGTGGCCTCAGAATGTGGACCAGGTCAGCCGTCTGACAACCCTGTGCTATGACCGAGGTGTCCCCATCATTCCATTCGGCACCGGCACCGGCGTTGAGGGGGGAGTCTGTGCTGTGCAGGTATGGTGGGGTGTCCGGGGTCTGGTCCCATCCCACATGGCAGGCACACTTAGGGCTATTTGTACCTGCCATCCCAGAGCTCTCAGTTAACTGTTGGGCTTCCGCCACGCAACGGGGTTCTAGGGACTGCTCCTGGCCTAGAGACCTAGGTTGGGCAGCTTTCTTGGCATTCTCGGTATCAGGGCGGCGTGTGCATCAACCTGACCCACATGGACCGCATCACCGAGCTGAATCCGGAAGACTTCTCTGTGGTGGTGGAACCCGGTGTCACCCGTAAAGCTCTCAATACCCACCTGCGTGACAGTGGCCTTTGGTTTCCTGTTGGTAGGCCTTGGACTAACCACTTCGTCAAAGTCCCGAAGGCTTGGGGGTGCTGTTTGGAGGGATTTCAGAGGACCCCATCTTTCCCACAAGAGGGAAAGAGCCTCCCCAGACGCCCTCTCCGGCATTTTATTCTCTAGACCCGGGTGCAGATGCTTCTCTGTGTGGCATGGCAGCCACTGGGGCCTCAGGGACCAACGCGGTGCGCTATGGGACCATGCGGGACAATGTGATCAACCTGGAGGTGGTGCTGCCCGACGGCAAACTGCTTCACACTGCAGGCCACGGCCGCCATTATAGGTGAGCGCTGCTGGAGGTCGCTGCAGGGCCTCCGGGATAGGTAATGCTCAGGACAGCCCTGGAACTCTGTCCGGAGGGCCAGTGATAGTCTTGGAGTTGGCTCTCCCTGTCTGTCCAAGGCCTATCTGGGTCACTAAACCACAGACGCGGTGACGACAGTCCGGGGTTGCAGACGACCAGGCCAAGCCCTTCTTCTAGCCTTAGGCTTCTGACCAGAAACCAATCATTCACACAGCCTGGGCACTCACCTACCTTGTGTGTCCCCGGTCCCAGGAAGAGCGCCGCTGGCTACAATCTCACAGGACTGTTTGTGGGTTCTGAGGGGACTCTGGGCATCATTACATCTGCCACCCTGCGCCTGCACCCTGCCCCTGAAGCCACAGTGGCGGCCACCTGCGCGTTCCCCAGTGTTCAAGCTGCTGTGGACAGTACAGTTCAGATCCTCCAGGCTGCAGTGCCTGTGGCCCGCATTGGTGAGCCAGGATGGGTTCCACAGAAAAGCCCCCCCACCCCCCACTTAGAAGGCCAGGCCTCACACGACCAGCCCTCTCCCTGGTTCCAGAATTCCTGGACGATGTCATGATGGATGCCTGCAACAGGCACAGCAAACTGAACTGCCCCGTGGCGCCCACGCTTTTCCTGGAGTTCCATGGTTCCCAGCAGGCACTGGCAGAACAGCTACAGCGCACAGGTGTACCGGGGAGGGTGGTGCGCTGGGACTTTGGTTGGGTTAGGGTAAGGCTAAGTAAGGATCAGCCTTTCTGTTCCTACTACAGAGGCAATCACTCAGGATAATGGGGGTTCTCACTTCTCCTGGGCCAAGGAGGCTGAAAAGCGCAGTGAGCTTTGGGCAGCCCGGCACAATGCCTGGTATGCAGTCTTGGCCTTGTCCCCGGGAAGTAAGGTGAGCTGGGGCTGGGGTGGATGTGGGCTCTTGCAGCTCAGTCTATAATCCCTTCCTTCAACCCACTAATTTACTGCAGAGAGAAGGCTGAGGCCCACCAAGGCCTAGCTGAGTGTGCATGAGGTCCAGGGACTTAGAGACTACTGCACCCAGATATTCCAGACTGGTCTAGAGGGAGTTAATGTCTAAAACTTGGGGAATTCATGTGAGCCAGCACCAGGTGCAGTGTTGAGCCCTTAGGAATTTTAAACACAGAGGAAAGGCTTCCTGGGGAAGAAATGGAGAGGAAGGAGGCAGTACACCCAAAAGTGAAGGGTGGGCAGATAGATTATCCAGAAGCTCAGAAGTGTGGGGTGCTGGGAACCTGTGTGTGATTCAGGCTTAGATTCAGGGGAGTAGTGAAGATCTGGGCTTAATGAACACACCAGGGCCAGTGGACAGATATTTCATTCCATGCTATCAAGATCTCCTGGATTGGTCCTAAGTCTGAGCCACAGTGACCCCTTACTTTTAGGTAGGCAGTGGGTGATGGGAAGACCCACACAAACTTGCCTTCTGATTCAGGCCTATTCTACGGACGTGTGTGTGCCCATCTCCCGGTTGCCAGAGATCTTAGTAGAGACCAAGGAGGAGCTTAAGGCCTCTAAACTCACAGGTTTTGTTTTACTTACTTGCTGTTTGGGAGGCTCTGGGGTTAGCCAAGGCCTGGGCAAGGAGGCTAGAGGTGACAGCACTCTTCTCTGGTCCCTAGGAGCCATTGTTGGGCATGTGGGTGATGGCAATTTTCACTGCATCCTGCTGGTCAACCCAGATGATGTGGAGGAGCAGAAGAGGGTCAAGGCCTTTGCGGAAAATCTGGGCAGGTAAGGACGGAGCTAGGGAGGGGTGTGGGCTGGAGAGGGAAGAGGAAGAAGAGGCTGCTGAGGATTCCTTCAATTGGCCTCCTAGGCGTGCCCTGGCACTTCATGGGACCTGCACTGGAGAGCATGGCATCGGGCTGGGCAAGCGGCAGCTGCTGCAAGAGGAAGTGGGCGCTGTGGGCGTGGCGACTATGCGGCAGCTCAAAGACACACTGGATCCCCGAGGTCTCATGAACCCAGGCAAAGTGCTATGAGGAACTTGTAGCACTTAGCCCACAGTCCCCAGAACGCAGATCCCCTGACCTGGATCTTTCCTTCATGTCACTGACTTTGCAAGAAACAGAACGGCTGATGCTCTCTCTGTGTTCTAGGTACAGATACAGATCTATGCCCTCTGTGGCTGGGGCTCAAGGTGAGGGTGAGGAAGATGGACTCGCTCACAGAGAGCTACTACCCTGACTGTTCTTAGGTGACTTTTATTCCAGTAGAAAACTCAGGGCGTTTCCCAGTGGAGTTTCTTCCTGGCTGGCAGAGATGGGGCGAGTCTACTCCAATATAAGATCAGATCCCTCTACGGAGGTTGCTCCTCTGCTGGTACCCAGCATCATCAAAGTTAATCCTATAAGATAGTGATAGGAACCCCCCCCCCCCCCCCCCCTCTCTGCAAAGGGGAGGAGCTTTCCACTCCACAGTTAGGCCTTCTCCTTGTCCTCCCAGCCCCATGAATTTGAACCTCACTTGCAGCTGTATCCTCTCCTTCCCTCTAGGTCTCTGACCTCAGGCTAATGAGCCATTTGTTTTAGGCCTGTCCTCTCAGACTAATGGTAGCTTGGGGAAAGGGGAGTTCAGACTTTGGAAGAAAGCCAGTCCCAACCCCTCTGCTTTTGCATACCTGAGGCAGGAGACCTGCCTGTGGTGGAGGTCACTTATGACAGTTTCCCTATCAGGCCTGGGCTGGACCATCTTCAAGCTGCTATGTAGGACATTAGAAGTACTCCATGGTATAATGCACTGTCCACTGGCTTTTACCTTCAAAGTCAGGGTCTTGCCAGTTTTGAGATTCCCTGGCCAGAGCTTCTGTCTGAAGGCACTTGGGAGTTGTTCCCCAGAAGTCCACGAGAGGGCGTGTGACACCACAAATTTTACATAGGTCATACATAGTCTGCTTAGAGACAGCTGCAGACATCTTCCAAGGGCCAGGTGGCCACTCTCTAGATCTCTTACCCACTGTGGGTTCCAGTCAACTGTAGTACCGTCTTCCTTATTAGCTTTTTGTGTTGGAAAGATGGTAAGGAACCACACGGCAGGCAGGGGAGGCAGCAGCCTCCTGCACCCCTTAGCTCCTAACCAATTCTCTTCCCTGGGGGCTCTGGGGAGAGGCTGACACTGCCACTTTCTCAGTCCAACCTCAGTCTTTAGGACCTTTTTCTGTAATGTCTGTTTCATGGTTCTCTGGCTTGCTTACAAACCACTTCAGGATGAAGAAACCCAAACATCAGTCCTGCATTCACCAGGGAAAGAAAGAGCTCTAAGGAACCCCTCCACCCCCTAGACAGACTGCTCGACCTTCCCACAAATCCTTCCAAGTTGAGTTCCACTGGGCAGGGCTCCTACCTATACCCTCCAGTAACTAGCAACTCAATAAACAGATATTTCCCCACAATTTCTTTTATTAAAGAAAATTCCAAACATACAGAAAAGTTGAAAGAACAAATACACTATTCACTGAAATATCAGTCATTGAAGATTCAACAATGGACATTTTTGCTTTATTTGCTTTGTGTACTTTTGGGGGTGGGAACCATCTGGGATTAGATTATACATTTCTTGAAGTCATTCAACTATATAATTTAGCATCTATCTCCTAAGAAGGACATTCTCCTATGAGCTTCAATACTATTAAATGGCTATTAGATGGGTGGTTTTCAAAAGGGGCCCCTGGAACTCTCAGAAGGCTTTCTGGGCTCCTAAGAGCAAAATGGAAGAACCCATCTCTTGGCTCTTCCATATTTTCTTCCCACTCAGAAAGGCAGAGTAGGAACAACACAGGATTCTAGAGAGCTGTCTGGATGGAAGGTGACAAACACAAATGTCACCTAGGAAGCCCAGACAAGCCTAGTCCCACCCTCACACTAGGCACTGGTAATCTGGGTCCAAATTCAGAGGACATGACAGCCAACGGAGGGCATTGGTGTGCCAGGTGGGGACGGAAGTCACTGGGCATGAGATGAGCACCAGCCTAGAAAGCCTAGAATAGCACCCGGTGTGGGGCCCAGCGCTGCCCCAACCAACTCAACCAGGGGACTCAGCCACAGCACTGCCAAAGCAGCCGGGCTCACACAGCCAGGGTGGGTACACAAAGCCTGTCTCCAGGCCCAGGGGTCAGGCAAGGAGATCTCTTTCAGGGCTGGGCCCTGCCCCACCAGCTCTGCTGGTAGAATTTTATATATAGAACAGGGAGACAGTTGCCAGGCAGAAGCTGGAGGTGCTGGGAATAGAACAGTGCCCTTTGCAGTGACAAAGCTACGGGGGAAGCCTGCTGTGCATGTTCCAGGCCTTTGGGGCAGAACCCCGACACTCACTTAAGCTGCATGACTGATCCCACTTCACATGCAAGGAATCAAGTTTAGATGAAGTTACTTCCTCACTATTCTGCCAAGAAGTGCCCCCGAACAGAGCCCTGTACCTAGTCTTTAACAGTGCTCACAGTTCAGGTGCTGCCGTCTCTGACACTCAGGCCCCAAAGCACCCTTAATTCTGAGCTTGCCTTCCTGCCTTGGCTCACATGTGTCCACTGGCCTCTAACAAATGTCCTTGCAGAGTAGTTGCTTCAGGAAGCAGCTGAGGGCAGGTGATCTCACAGCAAGGGTGGCAACACAGTCCAAACTTGTGGGCCTGGGCCCTGAGGCAGCAGTACAAGGGGCAGGTCTGGAAATGGTCATGGAGAGGTGTAGCCACCTCCCTCCAGAGCTTTCCTTAGGTGGCTCTGCAGGAGGCCCTGAAATGCAGCTCCTGGAACCTGGCTAAGATACAGGGTAGGTATGCGTGGCTGCCCCGGCCCTGAGTTTCCTGCCCAGCCTGCGATTTGCCAACTTTTATGAGGCTGAGTGCCTGGTTCTGGTTCAGGGACTGTGAGTTGGCACAGCCCCAAACCAGGGCCTCTTTTTGGGCCTCAGTGAAGCATGCCCATGAGTCAGCACAGAGATGTGCATGGAGCTACAGGCAAGCAGAATGCAGGATGGGTAGCAGGCTCCACAGGACCAGCTGGGCTGGCACCTTGGAGGTGCTCAAATTCTTGCACCCTCTGATGACTGCAAGATCTTTGCCCCTGAACATCTTTTTGGAAACATTCTATCACAAGCAGAGATGATGGTAGACTGACAATCATTTCATGATGCTTAAAAATTCATAAACTTCAGAGACACACCTGAGCCACCATGTCAAGCCTCTGCCCATGTGTGGCTGAGAGAAACTACAGGTGCTGAAGGAGTGCTGGGCTGGGGAGGTGGGCAGAGGGAACTGCCTTTGCCCTCCATTTCTTGATTGTGTAACAACACTTCATTAAAATGAAATCACACGGTGCATCTTTTAATAGACATTATTTTAATACCATATCAAAACACCTTGACTGATGAAGGTAAGCTTTTCTCCCAAGCTTTGAACAGTTTTAAAACATTTTGTAAGGGTTTTTTTTTTTTTTTGTATTTTAATATATAAATACAGAAACCTATCCTGCATGGGCTGATGCCTCGTGTGAACATCAGTGGCTACAGTGTTCTCAGTGTGCCTGAAAACAGGGATAGCAGTACAAGTTCCTTTAGTAACTAAGTTTTCTCAGGAAAAAAACTTCACAAGGGCCTAAGAAAAACGTCCAGGCATCTTTTCAGTGTATTTGTGACTGTTAAATTCTGACTGGACCGGGTCCAGGAGAAAAGGCAGGGAAGACGTGGGAATGGAATGGGGAAGTTTCCGTGATGGGCTCTTTTTCCTTCATCTTCCTTTCTCTTTTTTGGCAAGGAAATCAAGATATCAGGGCTTTAAGGGGAGAAAAGTGCAAAACCAAGGCAGAAAAATGGGACAGAAAAAAAAAAAAAAGAATTCCCCAAGGTAGAAAGGTTAGTGACGCAGAGAGCCACTGGGCTGTTGGGCAAAGGAAGTGACCGAGTGAATGCCCACCCGCCATCAGTGCTAGCGGTTAGGACATGGGTATGCTTGGTTCTGTCACTGAGTGGGTTTTAGCTGGGCAGCAAACAGCAATCTGTAAACATCACAAGGGAAAACACCAGTCGACACTAGACTTTTTTATATAATTTTTTTTGTTGTTGTAAACACTTTAAAGACAGACCCACAACGCCTTTCAAAGGTGAAAAAGAAAATGCCCTTCCCCTCCTGGGTTGAGGGTAGGATAGAGGTCAATTCATTCTTCTCTCAGACTCGCTCTCATCCAGTTGAGTGTCCTCAGGGAGGAGGGAGGACCATTCTCTGGAAGTCAGTGCAGAAGGGGTGCCCTGTTCCCTCTGGTATCTCAAGCTCAGCTCTGTCCAGTGTCTGAGGAGCCTCCTTCCAGGAAAAGGGGCTTCTGTCCCTGTGTGGGTCGGAAGAAGTCAGTCGTGCTCCATCTGGCTGAGTACTGCTGTGGCTGCATCTCACGGTGGCAGCAGTGTGTGTCCCCCTGAGGGCAGGCTGGTCGGCGGGCGTCTGGTTCAGTCCAGGCAGACCCACCGGAAGCCAAACATCGTGCTGGCAATTTGGACCTGCATTCTGAAGCTGGGATCCAATCCCTCTGCCTCACTCTCACCCTTGCTTTGTCTTCTCCCCTTGTCATCAGATTTTGAGGTGAAGGTAAAAAGAGCAAATGTCCCTGATTTGCCTGACACCGTCAGCTGTTCTGGGCATTTACTTGGAATAAATAAAATAAACCTAACAAAAGAAAACAGAACAAAGGAGAGAGAGAGAGAGAGAAGAAAAGAGATCTCCCCCAAACCTTTGAATGCGAGATGAAGTGGGAACGGACTATTGCTTTTTCTGGGGCTTAAGTTTTGTTTGTCAGAAAAAGATAGAGAGATAGAGAGATAGAGAGATAGATAGATAGATAGATAGATAGATAGATAGATAGATAGATAGAGAATGCTACCACAGACCTCGGAAGGTGGGGGACACAAGGGGAGGCAGTAATTAAACAAGGTACCCAGGGGAAGAAATGAATGTCAGATCCAACAGTTACATCAGAGACATATGCATGTGTAGGAGAGAGTTGTCATGCTGGTCTGCGGTTATTGTGATGTTGTGCCATGCACAGATGGGCTGAATATGGCCAGATTCCCCCAGAAGTGGGATGAGGGGGCCAGCAGGTGGGAGAACCAGCAGTGAAAAGATCTCAGACAAGCACTTTGCAGTGGACAAGGTCCGTTCCACAGGTTATCTATTTAGTGTATTTAGTGATTCTTCCGTTTCACAAACGGACTCTCTGAGAGAAGAGGGAGGAAGAGACAGCTGCAGAGACTGGCTGGGGGCTCATCCACTTCAGCCCATGCACTCTGCAGGGGATTTTTCTGCCATTCCTGAGGGAAAGTAGCCAAGGGGTAACCCTGCCTTTGCATGGGGTTAGTTCTTCATGAATATGTTATTGTCCCTCTTTGTGTTCTGCCCACCCCCAGGAATATCCCCTCTACTTCCTGATGACTGTTCACTGAGGAGATGGCTTCTGTCTATCTGCTTTCTCCTTGGCAGTGTGTATCAAGGCAGCCCAACAACTCTCCCCCACCCCGAGAAACCTGACCCTAAGTCCAGAGGCCCCCCCGCCAAGAACGGACTCACCTTTGAGAGGAGTCAGCAAGCAAGCCCAGCAGGGTCAGTCAGCAGGGTGTTCTGGACAAGATCTGTTCACTTCAAACCATGAGTCTATGCAGCTGGAGTGGAGCATCAGGGGAAAACACATCAGCCACTGACAACACTGCTCCTGCCTATGGGCCCTTTCAAGGGGTCAGACTCTCAGGAAGGGCTTTCTGAATCTCTCCCAAAAGGGCCCCAGGGAAAAATGATTATCTCTTGAAGCAGGAGAAGGGTATCATCAAGAATGATATCCTAAGGACACGTGGGCAGGTGGGAGGAGCTTGAGAGATGGGTCAGTGGTTCAGAGTGATATTGCTCTTCCAGAGGACCCAAGTTTGGTTCACAGCACCCATGTCTGCTGGTTCATAGCCACGGCATGAATCCCAGCTCCAGGGATCTCACCCCTCTGGGTTGGTAGTCTTTTGCACTGAGATGCACACACATACCCATAATTTAAATTTAATAAAAATAATATTCTTTTTTAAAAAAAAGAATAATCCTGAGGGCTTGGGAGATGGCTCAGTAGTTAAGAGCCTTAGGTGCTCTTTTAGAAGAGCCAGGTTCAGTTCCTAGCAGTCACATGGTGGCTCACAAGCATCTTTAACTCCTGGTTTTGGAGTTAAAGTGCCCTCTTCTGGTCTCAGTGGACACCAGGGACACTGTACACATAAATACATGCAAGCAAAATACCCATGCACATAAAATTTAAAAGTAAGCTGGGCGTGGTGGTGGCGCATGCCTTTAATCTCAGCATTCAAGAGGCAGAGGCAGGTGGACCTCTAAGTTCAAGGCCAGCCTAAGCTACATAGTGAGCCTAGTGTCCTTTCAAGGACAGCCAAAGCTACATAGTGAGATCCTGCCTCAATACATGAAATACTAAAATAAACAAATAAATATATTAATAAAAAAAGAAAGAAAGAAAAAGAAAAGAACAATCCTGGCTCAGTAGAAGGCAGGAGCAATAGATGCATGCTCTGGTAGGTCTGGCCTTGCAGAAAGGGTAAAAATGGCCTTGTGAGGCCCAAAGCCCAAATACTGGGAGCCCAGGATAGCAAGAGCTAATACTAAGAAGGTGAAAACAGGTGGACTATATGGGGTAGCAGGTTAACTGTCTAAGGTTTAAGAGGCAGGAAGCAGGATCAGATATAAGAGGCTGGCCAGATCTGGGGTGATGAGGGCTCTCAGGAGCCCCAAGCCAATCTAGCTCAGATAAATAGTAGGAAGGGAGCTAAAGCCTTGGGCTCTCTGACACTGCTAAATAAGTGAGCCTTGGTGCATGCAGGGGTGTAGTAAGGCCTTCACCTCAGTGTTTATGGTAGACTGTCTGCAGCAAACAAGAAATAACAAGTAACCCCAAGACACTGCCCCAGTTATAAACTCACATCTGGGCAGTTTTTTTTTTTAAACCCTTTCTTTAGTTGTTGTTATTATTATTAATATTATTATTATTGTACATTGATGTTCTGCCTGCATGTATGTCTATGTGAGGGTATCAGATCCCCTGAAACTGGAATTAGACAGCTGTGAGCTGCCATGTGGGTGCTAGGAATGGAACTCAGGTCCTTTGGAAGAGCAGCCAGTGCTCTTAACCGCTGGGCCATCTCTCCAGACTCTCTCTCTCTCTTTTTTTTTTTTTGGTTTTTTGAGACAAGAGTTTCTGTGTGGCCCTGAATGTCCTGGAACTCACTCTGTAGACCAGGCTGGCCTCTAACTCAGATCCACCTGCCTCTGCTTCCTGAGTGCTGGAATTAAAGTTGTGCACCACCACACCTGGCACATCTGGGCATTTTCAAAGAGAGTAACCAAACAGATAATTTGCTTAGGTTTCCCCAGGGTTTCCTTTCTGTGACACTGAAAAGCAACACTCCAGGGTTGGGCTTAGAAAAGCCCCGTGTCAGCAAACAGTGTGCGCTGAGAAGAGAGCAGGTGCTGGCCCCAGCACCACAGGGCATTCACCTGTCCCGGACACGGAGGTGTCTTCTTTCCAGTTAGAAAACAGCCGATGGGTACTGCAGAAGGCAGAGGACCAATCTTGGCCTACCTAATTATAGCAGCTCTCAGTGCTTACAGCAGAGGCTTTTCCTGCCTCGTGGCCCTTGGGGGAGGAGGGTGCACACAGACCAGCAAGGACACCAGTTCTACCCTTGATACCTCTCTCTCTACAGGGTAGCGTTCAGAGAAAAGAAGGGGAGTCAAGCTCCAGGTAGGCTCTCCTGGTCTACTCACTGGCTCCTACCGCCTGCACTGCTGAAGCAGAGTTGAACCTTGAGCAATTCACCTCTGCTCTGCCCTTGCAATAACTGCCTTCATGTCAGCATAGTAGATGCCTGTCCCTATCAGAGATCAAAGAGTATACAGGCCATCCCATAATCAAAGAGGACTCGATGACCAGTAAAGGGGATGTGGAGCTTAGCAGAGTTGTCCCTGAAAGGCCCTTGTACCTTTTGTGATAGACGCACAGGCACGGCAGCCTGGCTATCGTGTCCCCCTGAAGCAGTTCCTCCAGGCAGATCACACACTCACCCGCATCTTTAGTCAGCACATCATCTGCAAGAGAGACAGGGAGATCAACAGGGTTCATCACCAGCTGTGGGTGGCACAGAGCAAACACAGATCTAGGAGCTACTTGTATGACCTAAACCATTACGCTCTGTGTGTGGAGAACACAGCATGGGAGAAGTATGCCAAGAACTGGAAGAGCCTTCTGCCCTAGAAGCCTGGGCTCAAGAGGCATGGGAAGACACTCAGACAACTTCCCAATGAATGAGAGAAAGGCACAGGCTGGGGGGGGAAGGGGTATGATTCAGGCAAAGCAAACGGTGTCAGACGCCTGGGACGTCAGGAAGTCTGCTAACACAGGTCACAAAGAGAGTCATAGGTAGGGGTGAAACCAAGTCCCAGGAGTGGATCTGTGCTGTGCTGTGGAACCTCGGAGCTCGCTCTGGAGGCCTGCTCTGACCATGCAGCAACAATGCACATGCCAACAAGGGCAGAGCAATAGCATGCACATGTCATTAAGACACTCCACAGGAAAGCCAAGGCTGGACAGTGATGAATCCAGGCATCTATTAGGTATCTCCAGAGGGATACACCGATGGAAACTTCCAGAGTGGGGACTTCCACTTTAGTCTAGACATAGGGTTCAGAATAGATGTGGGACAACATGTACAGACAGTAGGATAAAGAGACTACTCAAGAGAAAGTTCACACTAAACTCCAACAAAGTCACAGGCAAGCTTGGTAATGCAGAGGTGACATGGGATCGCCCAGAAGTTCCCCAACTACAACAGAGCATGCAGTGAGCAGGGTCTGACTGTTCAGGAAGGACAGCTCAGAACAGGTCACTTCCTACCTACCAGTCATGAGCTGTGTCACTGATACACAATGAGACTCTATGTGTATGTTTTTCTTTGAGGTGCAGGATCTTATAAGCTAACAAGGCACACGGTGTTATGTGTGAACGACAAAAGGGAAGCCTAGAGAAGTTGCATATCTTGCTCTTGTCAGGGCGCCTGAGAATGGGTGTGCCGGGCTGGAGAGATGGCTCAGCCGTTAAAGGCTAGGCTCACAACCAAAAATATAAGAGAATGGGTGTGCCAAGATGGGGGCCCTTTATTCTGGTGACCTCTCTTCCCTAGAAGAGCCTGGTGACTCAAAATTCCCTTACCAAGAATCCTGGGGGAGGGAAAGGAATAAAATAGATAAAATTTGATATTGAAGTTCCTGTCCATAGGAGTTGTAAGAGAAGTAACTTAGTTTGCTGGCCACTGGGACAACTTGAGGCCAACACTTTCTCTTTTAACATTTAGCCAACGGCGCGCCTTTAATCCCAACACTCGGGAGGCAGAGGCAGGCAGATCTCTGTGAGTTCAAGGCCAGCCTGGTCTACAAAGTGAGTCCAGGGCAGTCAGGCTGTTACACAGAGAAACCCTGTCTCAAAAAACCGGCTGGAGAGGTGGCTCAGAGGTTAAGAGCACTGGCTGCTCTTCCAGGGGTCCTGAGTTCAATTCCCAGCAACCACAAGGTTGGTTCACAACCATCTATATTGAGATCTGGTGCCCTCTGCTGGCCTGCAGGCACACATGCAGGCAGAACACTGTATCTATAATAATAAATAAATATATATATATATTAAAAAAAATTTAGCCAAGCCAAGGGTACAACAGAAAGGGCAATATGAACTTAGAAAGTGTAAGAACACCTTAAAGTGGATGATCCCATCCTATTAAAGCACTAGATGTCATATATAACTGTTTGTGCAGGTAAGGAAAGAATCTGGAAGCTGGGCATGGCAGTGCACGCCTTTAATTCTAGGACTCAGGAGGTAGAGACAGGCAGATCTCTGTGAGTCTGAGGCCAGCCTGGTCTACATAGAGAATTCCATGACAGCCAGGGCCAAACACTAAGCAACCCTGTCTCAAAAACAAAAACAACAAAAATAAATAAGTCCACTGATGTGGTAGAATGGCCCTCATAGGCTCATAGATTTGAATGCTTGGTCATTGGGGAGTGGTGTAATTTGGCAGGGATTAGGAGGTGTGGCCTTATTGAAGAAAGTGTGTCACTAGGGGTGGGTTTTGGGGTTTTACATGCTCAAGCAAGGTCAAGTACTTCTCTATCTTCCTGCTGCCTACCCATTCAGATGTAGAACTCTCAGCTAGCTCTTCAGCACCATGTTGGCCTGTGTGCCACCATGCTTCCTGCCATGGACTAAATGGCCTCAGAAACAGAAAGCCTTCCCCAGTGAAATGTTCCCTTTATAAGAGTTGCTGTGGTAATGGTGTCTCTTCACAGCATTAGACCACTGACTAGGAACTGGAATTTGCATTTTACTTGGGAATGTATTTAAAGGGTAAGATGGATCGTGAATAGACAAAGGAGACAGGGCCCAGGGGACAGGTGCTCCCTGCTAGTGAACAGGCTCTCAACTCCCATGTGCCTGATGCTTTGCATGGCAACACGCTGGAGGACAAAGCCCTCACTGGAGATGGGAGGGAAACCTGCTTGGCCTAGAGTCAGAGTCATCCTGGAGACCACCGCAATCATTTCTTCCCCATTCTCTGGGCTCCTCACCTGACCTGGACTTTCGGACTATAGCCCTGAAAGATTCCTCCTACCAATGGGTAACTTGGCAGTGTGCCCAAGAAGCAAGTTAGACGCCTCTGTGTTCTCAACAGCACTCCATAGTATGGGCTCATTCTTCTGTCTGCACCCGCTGTAATAAGAGAGCTCTTGCAGCCCCTGAGGTGACCAGTGTGGGGCAGAGGAGCCGATAGGGGTATTCTTCCTCAATAGGACAGATTTGACTTTTCTTTCTTCAAAATGTACATCACACTAGGGCAGAGAGAACAAGGGCGATTCATTTAGTATCCAAGGATAGAACCTTGAACACTTGTCAGACCCAGACTTGAACACCTGTTGGTTAAATGCAGTCTTTTCATGGCCTCTTCGCACAGCAAGGGTGTCTGCAGGGTGGTATGAGGAACTAAACCTTGTAGCCCCCTGTCAGGCTGACACAGAGGTGAGAGCACAAAGCACTGGAACTGAGGCTGTGAAAGGCCACCTAGAAATTCTAGGGTGGCCCTAAGGAGTAAGAGGCTTGGAATCTGGCTTGGTGCATAAAGGTCTCAAGCCTGAAGACTTGAGTTTGGCCTCCAGGACCAAGGAGAAAGGAGAGAACCAACTGCGGCAAACTGTCCTTTGACCTATACACACATGAAAATAACAGAACGTAATGAAGAAAAGAGAATCTAGTAGTGACCACACCTGGCCCAGACCCCAGACAGCAGAGGACACAGGCTCTCAAGAGGTCTGTTTAAAGCTTCCTGTTTCAATCACCAGGGCTGAGAATGAGCAGCACCAGACGTCCCTGGGATTGGAAGTGGATTAGAAATAGTACAAGCAGAGGCTTCACTGTCAAGCCTTTCTGTGAGCTTTCCACACTCATCTGACAGGGACTCTGTGGCACAAAGCCAAGGACCCTGGACCTGGGACACACAGAGATAATGTGGGTGGAGTCAAGTGTTCCTCCACATGCCTCGGGGCTTGGAGGAGGGGCCTCAGCAAAACCTGGAAGCCGGGAACAAAGAGGAACCTTTGCCTTTGGGTTCTGTTCTTTTCTTGGTGCCTCTGGAGCTGCCTGCAACTTTCTTGATGCCATGAGTGAAGCCAACCAATGTCACCACCCATGGGGAAGTGTGGCCTGGATGGGATTAGTACAAGATGGTAGGATGCCAGGGCCTCCAACCAACACAAAGGAACTAATGGAGAACAGCCCAAACAGGAGGTGTACAGCCTGTGATAGGTAGGGATAGAAAAAATGGTACCCTAAGATCAGGTACAACACTTTTGACACGTGCCTTTTTCATCAAAGAAAAGTCGAGGAGGAGGAAGGGAAAAGGGCCCTTACTTTTTGGGGAGGAGGAAGGGGAAAAGGGCCCTTGCTTTTTGGGGAG